>JAJPUD010004562.1:174888-191864 GCA_023553655.1 Myrmecobius fasciatus | reverse complement strand
CTGATCCACTGCTCTATTTCTTAGCCAGTACCAAACGGTTTTGATGACCGCTGCTTTATAATATAGTTTTAGATCTGGTACAGCAAGGCCACCTTCATCTGCCTTTTTTTTCATTAATCCCCTTGAAATCCTTGACCTTTTGTTCTTCCAAATGAACTTTGCTACTATTTTTTCTAGATCTGTAAAATAATTTCTTGGGAGTTTGATTGGTATGGCACTAAATAAGTAGATTAGTTTGGGTAGTGTTGTCATTTTTATTATGTTCGCTCTGCCTACCCATGAGCACTTAATATTTTTCCAATTGATTAGGTCTGATTTTATTTGTGTGGAAAGTGTTTTGTAATTTAGTTCGTATAGTTTCTGACTTTTCCTTGGCAGATAGATTCCCAAATATTTTATCCTATCATCTGCTATTTGGAATGGAATTTCTTTTTGTATCTCCTGCTGCTGAACTTTGTTGGTAATATATAAAAATGCTGATGATTTATGTGGATTAATTTTGAATCCTGCAACTTTGCTAAAGTTGTGAATTGTTTCTAGTAGTTTTTTAGTTGAGTCTCTAGGGTTCTCTAATTATACTATCATGTCATCTGCAAAGAGTGATAATTTGGTTTCTTCATTACCTACTCTGATTCCTTTTATCTCTTTTTCTTCTCTTATTGCTAAAGCTAACATTTCTAATACAATATTAAATAGTAATGGTGACAGTGGGCAGCCTTGTTTCACTCCTGATCTTATGGGGAATGGTTTTAGTTTGTCTCCATTACATATGATGCTTGCTGATGGTTTTAAATAGATGCTGCTGATCATTTTAAGAAAAAGCCCATTTATTCCTATACTCTCTAGTGTTTTTAATAGGAAAGGGTGTTGGATTTTATCAAAGGCTTTTTCTGCATCTATTGAGATAATCATATGGTTTTTGTTAATTTGGTTATTAATATAATTAATTATGCTGATAGTTTTCCTAATATTGAACCAGCCCTGCATCCCTGGTATAAATCCTACTTGGTCATAGTGTACTATCCTGGGGATGACTTTCTGTAATCTCATTGCTAATATCTTATTTAAAATTTTTGCATCAATATTCATTAGGGAAATTGGTCTATAGTTTTCTTTCTCAGTTTTTACCCTACCAGGTTTAGCTATCAGCACCATATCGGTCTCATAGAAGGATTCTGGCAGTATACCTTCTGTCCCTATTTTCTCAAATAGTTTGTGTAGTATTGGAATCAATTGTTCTTTGAATGTTTGGTAGAATTCACATGTAAATCCATCTGGCCCTGGAGATTTTTTCTTAGGGAGTTGGTTAATGGCTTGTTCTATTTCTTTTTCTGATATGGGGCTATTTAAATAATTTATATCCTCTTCTGTTAACCTGGGCAATCTATATTTTTGTAGATATTCCTCCATTTCATTTAGATTATCAAACTTACTGGCATAAAGTTGGGCAAAATAACTCCTAATTATTGCTCTAATTTCCTCTTCATTGGAGGAAAGTTCTCCCTTATCATTCTTGAGACTAACAATTTGATTTTCCTCTCTCCTTTTTCTTATCAAATTAACTAAAGGCTTATCTATTTTGTTGGTTTTTTCATAGAACCAACTCTTAGTTTTATTTATTAACTCAATAGTTTTCTTGTTTTCGATTTTATTAATTTCTCCTTTTACTTTTAGAATTTCCAATTTGGTATTTAATTGAGGGTTTTTAATTTGTTCTTTTTCTGGTTTTTTTAATAATAAGCCCAATTCATTGATCTTTTCTTTCTCTATTTTATGCAAGTAAGCATCTACAGATATAAAATTGCCCCTTATAACCGCTTTGGCCGTATCCCACAAATTTTGGTATGTTGTCTCCTTATTGTCATTCTCCTGGATGAAATTATTGATTGTGTCTATGATTTGCTCTTTCACCCATTCATTCTTCAGGATTAGATTATTTAATTTCCAATTACCTTTTGGTTTATTTTCTCCTGGACTTATATTGCATGTGATTTTTATTGCATCATGATCTGAAAAGGATGCATTTACTATTTCTGCCTTTCTGCATTTGATTTTAAGGTTTTTATGCCCTAATATATGGTCAATTTTTGTATATGTTCCATGGACTGCTGAGAAAAAAGTAAACTCTCTACTGTCTCCATTCAACTTTCTCCATAGATCTATCATACCTAACTTTTCTAACAATTGGTTTATCTCCCTAGTTTCTTTCTTGTTTATTTTGTAGTTTGATTTATCTAATTCTGAGAGAGCAAGGTTGAGATCCCCCACTAGTATCGTTTGGCTGTCTATTTCTTCTTGCATCTCTCTTAATTTCTCCCCTAGGAATTTGTGTGCTATTGCACTTGGTGCATATATATTTAATATAGATATTGCTACATTATCTATGGTACCCTTTAATAGAATATAGTTTCCTTCCTTATCTCTTTTGATTAGATCTATCTTGGCTTTTACTTGATCTGAGATAAGGATTGCTACCCCTGCTTTTTTTTGTTCACCTGAAGCATAATATTTTCTGCTCCAGCCGTTTACCTTCATTCTATATGTGTCACTATGTTTTAAATGTGTTTCTTGTAGACAACATATTGTGGGATTCTGGTTTTTAATCCAGTCTGCTATCCGCTTCCGCTTTATGGGAGAGTTCATCCCATTCACATTCACAGTTAGAATAACTAATTCTTTATTTCCTGCCATCTTATTTACCCTCGTTATGTTTTCCCCTTTCCTTTCCCCTTTCTCCCTTCTCCCCTCCTCAGCACTTTGCTTTTGATGACCCCCTCCCCCAAACAATACTTCACCCTTTAGATCCCCTCCCCTTGTTTTTATTCCTTTCCCTTGATTCTTCTATTTTCCCTTCTATTAGTTTGTCCCTTACTTTTTTTTCCTCCTTTTCCTCCCACTTCCCTCTAGCAACAGACAAGTTTCTATGTGAAATCAAATGTCTGATATACACTTTTAGAGCTCAACCTGATGAGAGTAAAATTTACACAGTGCTCATCTCCCTCCCCTCTTTCTCTCAATTATATTAGGTTTTCTTTGCCTCTTCAAGTGATTTTAACCTTGTTTTTACCTCCTTTTTTTTTTAGATCTTATTTTACCACTTTTTCCCTCTTTTCCCCAGTATGACAACATTTTCCCCTCTAGTTCTCTTTTTCATATTATCAAAGTAATATCTAGTTAATTATACTCCCAAACTTTGAGTATCTCCCTAGTAGCAATAAAGTTCTCAAGAGACCTTTCCTTTTTACCTTTTTATGCATCTCTTGAGTTCTGTGTTTGGGTGTCGAATTTTTTGTTCAGATCCGGTCTTTTCATTAGAAATAGGTGAAATTCACCTATATCATTGAATGACCATCTTCTTCCCTGGAGGATAATGCTCATTCTAGCTGGATAGGTTATTCTTGGCTGTAATCCAAGTTCCTTTGCCCTTCGGAATATCTGGTTCCATGCCCTTCGATCCTTCAGTGTGGAAGCTGACAAATCCTGTGTGATTCTAATTATTGAACCTCGGTATTTGAATTGTTTCTTTCTAGCTGCCAGCAGAATCTGTTCCTTGGTGTATAGTCCTGAAATTTAGCCACGATATTCCTTGGGGTCTTAATTTTGGGGTCTCTTTCAGGAGGTGATCGGTGAATTCTTTCGATGTTGATTTTGCCCTTTGATTCTACAATCTCAGGGCAGTTTTCTTTCAGGATTTCCTGGAAGATAGTGTTTAGATTCTTTTTTTCATCATGGCTTTCAGGAAGTCCAATAATCCTTAGATTGTCTCTCCTAGATCTATTTTCCAAGTCAGTTGTTTTTCCTAGGAGATATTTCATATTTTCTTCTAATTTTTCATTTTTTTGTTTTTGTTTGACTGATTCTTCAAGTCTTAGTGAGTCATTCACTTGCATTTGTTCAATTCTTATTTTTAAAGTGTTGTTTTCTTCAGTTACCTTTTTAAGCTCCTTTTGTAACTGGCCAATTTGTTCCTTGCACTCTTTTTCCACCTCACTAATTTTATTTTTTAATAAATTGGTGTCTTTTTCATATCTCTTTCGCAGGGCATCATATCCTTCTTGCACTGATTTCAGTTTATTTTCCCATTTATCCTCCAGCTCTCTTTTGAGGTTCTTTATGCAGTCTTCCAGAAAGGCCTTTTGAAAAGGGGACCAGTGATGGTCCTGGCTGATGTTCTCTGGATTTTTGTCTAAAGGAACCTCTGGCTCTGCGGTCGTTTCTTTGCCTTGATAAAAGCTGTCTATGGTGAGAGCTCTCTTTTGCTTCTTCATCATATTTTTTTTTTTTTTTAGACAGTGTGGATATCTCTTTAAGGTAGGGGGAAAAAAGCGGCGGCTGCAAAAAGCTTTGCCCTGGGGCACTTCGGCGAGTTGACTTAAGGTGCTGGGCCGGTGGGGGCTAGGATTAAGTCCGAATTACTCCTTAAACAAGGCAAGTCTGCCAGAACACCTGCCCCCAATCAGGGCAGAGTGTCCCGAGTGCCTCAGATAAACTCCAGGTGTTTGGAATTTGGAGTTTGGAGTTTGGAATTTCTTCCACGGTGAGCCGAGCTGAGTCCCACCCTCACTTCCGGCCTGCACAGTTGTCGTCTATTTATCTCTCTGTCCGAGTCCGACTAACCTGATATGAAGTTATCCAGAGAGCTGTGCCCAAATATTTCTGAGTTCATTGACTTGAAGATCAGTTCAGAGGCTTATTTTATTGTTGATTTGAGAGAAGATCGGAGGAGAGGCAGAAAGTCACCTTTTCACTCCACCATCTTGGCTCCGCCCCCTAGTAATGTGAAATTCTAAGACAATTTATCTCAATAAGGAAAACACCTTGAGGGTAAGGATCAAAGGTTTTGTAATTCTGTGCACATCAACATTAAAGACAGATAATTTCACAGGTATGAGGAAATGAAGCTTGCAACAAGTCTAGATGGTAGTTGATAAAATCCTAGACTTGGATTGGGAAGGACCAGAGCTCAAATCCCACTTCTGTACCTTGATGGCTGTATAAACTCAAATCACCTCTCTCATCCTGTTTTCTCATCAGTAAAATATAGTAAAAGTCTATTTTAGGTTAAGCCTATTTTAGTATGGGCTGTTGCTAAGAATAGTTTTTTACATTTTAAAATACAAGTTTTCTTTACTTAAATATTGTATATATTTGTTGTGAAGATGTAATAAGGTAAAATATGATAAGAACTTTGAATCCTTAAAATATTTTATAAATTCTATTATAACCAGTGATTTTTAGGAAGTTGCCTAGGCTCAAAGAGATTGTTTATCCATAGTGACAGTTAATAAATGTTACAATTAACAATTAACTTAATAAATCAAAAACTCTGATTTTCACCACCATACCTCTCATTCTACATTATGATATGTATTTCACATTTGTTGAATAACTAAATTAGTATTGAATGAATTCAAATTCCAATAAAGTTTGTGAGTAAAGTAAGTTGTTTTTCATCTGAAGAAACTAGTTTGGTTTCACTAATCAAATTCCTTGGTGATTGTCCTAAACTGTCTAAGCAGACTGAAGTGAAGTCAATTACAATGCAAAAAAAAAAAATTTGCATTCTTAAAACTTCCCATTTTTCAATTGAAACATTGAGGCAATTTAGGTCACACCTTGACTTTCCAAGTCACTAAATGCTTGTCACTATGTCACCAAAAGACCTAATTAGTTCATTCAATTTTTCCACCTTTTATTTACATGATTATGAAAGCTAGCATTTTTATAGAGCTTTAGGGTTTGCAAAATGCTTTACAAATATTGTCACAAAAACCTTGAGGAAATTGAAACAAATGCTAAATAGCTTGTCCATGGTTACATAGCTAGTAAGTATCTGAGGCTAGATTTGAATAGTGGTCTTTACTCACCACATCATCCAGGTTACTTGTTCAAGGATCCTATGGACATAGCTACTTATTTCTACTTTGAATCAAAAGTTCCTTTTGACCTCTCATTCAAAGTAATATAAAGCAATATAAAAGAAGTCTTATCACCTGATACTTGGTGTCATGATACCACAGAGAAAACAGACTTCACATTTAGGTAAGTCTCTTTTCCCATCAGCCTCCCAATCTTACTAACACTGCCATTTTGCTTCCAGCTCTATTACACACTAATTGTAGTAATCTGTGTCAATGTCTGATCTATCTATTGAATTCCATAAAGATGGGAACTCTGTCTAATCTATATCCTAGTACAGTGATTTCCACACGATGTGGATTTTAAATAGATGTTCTTTGAGTTGAATTGAACTCTTTTAGATAACTTCTAAGGCATTTTCCATTTTCTGAAAGTATTCAGATTAGCCTGAGATTTATTAAAGTTACTACTCAGAGTATCACCAAGGTCTTGACATCAAATCAAGTCAATATAAATTTATTAAGCACCTAGTATCTGCCAGGGGCTGCACTAAGCACACACAAATGTCTGTTATAAACAAGATACATGTCTGATAAATTAGAGATAATGTAGGTTCAAGTTTTACTTCTCCAGCTTACTAGCTATGTGGTCTTGGGCAAGTAATTTATCCTGATTGTCTCTTCCTCATCCATAAAATGAGAATAATAATACTTACACTCTACCTCATAGAGTTGTGTTGAAAGCATTTTGTAAGCTTTTAAGAGCTATATGAATGTGAGATATTATTATTATTGTAGTAATATGATATGTGACTTTTCCACTCTCCGAATCATGCTCTTGGGGAAGACTCACAGTACAAAAAGGAAAAAGAAATATCATGCTGATTTCTCTCCCAGGTTTTTCTTCCTGGCCAAAAAAAAAAAAATACTTAGCATTTATATAGTATTTTTGGGTTTGGAAACATGTTATTTCATTTGAGCCTCAGAACAATCCTTAAGAGAGATGCTATTATTATCTCTACATTACAGATGGAGAAACTGGATCTAGGAGAAACTATGTCCAGCATCAAATCCCTAGTGTCAAAGGTGGAATTTAAACTCATATCTTACTGATTCCAAGTCCATCATTTTATCTAGTATGCTAACCAATTCCCCAATTTGAAGAGATCTTACTAGTGATGAGTTTATACTTACTGAGAAATTCTTTGCTTCTAATGCTACCCCCCATGGAGGATTATACACACACACACACACACACACAGAGGAGCTAGAGCTAAGATTTTCCCCATTTTTTGTATTCTAATTACATATCAAATCAGAATAAGTTTTGTCTCCTTTCTTTTTGTTCTGCTCTTTTGTATTTTGTTTATTGTGATAGGATTTAGATTACACAGGGTCCCTGTCTTTATGGAATATAACTAGATCTGCAACCAGCAGAGTTAGCTACAATTAGAAAGAATGCATAAGTTTATAAGAGACAGGCAAGCAAAATGGCAATATTATGTAAAGTTAGGAGGTTGTTGGAAAGAGAGGAGATCTACCTAAATGTGTTGTCTACCCAACCAATGGGATTTCTCTGTGGTATCATGTAGCAGAATTAGCTAAATGTCGATTGAGAACACTTACTTTGCATTGCTTTACATTACTTTTTATTATAATTCAAAAGGAAATTACTATTCAAAGCAGAAATATCTATCTACATGATCTCCAAATGATCTCAATAAACTTTCCTAATACAACTTTTAAGACAAGGATTTCAGTCCAGTCCTTGTTGGGAAATATGTTGTCTCCCTAATATTGCTTTATTTTTTAAAATTAAAGCTTTTTATTTTCAAAATATATACATAGATAATGTTCAACATTCAGCCTTGCAAAACCTTGTGTTCTAAATTTTCCCCTCCCTTCCCCCTACCCCTTCCCTAGACAGCATGTAATCTAATATATGTTAAATATATGCAATACTTTTATACATATTTCCACAAATATCATGCTGCACAAGAAAAATCAGACAAAAAAGGAAAAAAATGAGAAAACAAAATACAAGCAAACAACCACAAAAAGAGTGAGAATGTTATGTTGTGGTCCACATTCAGATCCTTCTCCCTGGGTGTATATGGCTTTCTTCATCACTGAACAACTGGAACTGGTTTGAATCATCTCATTGTTTAAGAGAACCATGTCCATCAGAATTGATCATCATGTAATACTGTTGTTGCCGTGTACAATGATCTCCTGGTTCTGCTCTTTTCACTCAGCATCAGTTCATGCAAGTCTCTCCAGGCCTCTCTGAAATCGTCCTGCTGGTCCTTTCTTACAGAACAATAATATTCCATAACATTCATATACCATAATTTATTCAGCCATTTTCCAATTGATGGGCATCCATTCAGTTTCCAGTTTCTAGCCACTACAAAAAGAGCTGCCACAAACATTTTTTCACATGTGGGGTCCTTTTCCCTCCTTTAAGATCTCTTTGGGATACAAGCCCAGTAGAAACACTACTGGATCAAGGGTATGCACAGTTTGACAACTTTTTGAGCATAGTTCCAGATTCCAGTGCTTAGGATAGTGCCTGGTTCATGGTAAGTACTTAATAGTCATGGAATTGAAATTACTGAACTAAATTATGCTGTTGAGCCATCTTTGTCCAGCATTGATATAGTAGCATCAGCATTTATATCCTCAATTTTTTAACTGTCTTGGTTTCATAAGATTACACATACTTTTTAAAGTTATCAATGTTATGTATTTCTCTCTCTACATATATATGTATATATATATAAACATGTCCCCAAAGTCTTAGTGCAGTGGGACACACTTGAGCAAGTGGTTTAAGAGGAATTTACTCTTTTATTAACTATAGATTATAGACTAAGTGCTGAATCTGCCATACTGACTTTTATTCTTAAAAAAGAATGATCTAATTTGCTGCATATCAGGTGTCATTTCCTTCCTTCCTTTCTTCCTAGAAAGAGATTACTCTAAAAAAGTTGGCAATATTATGAGCACAAGAATTCTGGCCCCACTTGGAAAGTGTTGCCTGTCCAGATACTGCATAAGGTTGAACTACTGTGTAGTGGAAAATGATCATATAGCTGAAGTCAGACTTTGGCTGATCTCTCTGGCTTGAGAAAGGGAAATAGAATCTCACTGATAGGGGAGAAAGGTCACTACCTATCCCCAAATCAGCTGGATGGGAAGTGTTTTGTGCAGGCCCCTTGCTCTTTCCCACTTATCCTCAGTGCTTAGCATTTTAACATCCCTTGATTCCAGCTGATTCTGAGGGCTGCCTCATAACCATCTGGACTTTGGTGATTCTTTGGCCAATGTTCCAATCAAGGTTTGCTGAGGAACTGCAGCTCAGCATCACCAGTGCTGTATCTCAACTGGCACACTTATCTCATACATAGTTATTTATGAATAAGTCTTTTCCCCAGTTAAATCCTTGAAAGCAATATCTGTATCATTTATGTTTTCCTGGAATTCTGAAAATTATCTTGAACATCAATAAATGTTAGTGGATAAATGGTAATGCAGTACTGGTATCCATAAAAATATTTTAAAAGAAACCAGTAGAAAGTCTATAACATGGTTTAACTACTTTAAAGGATTGATGTATGATAGGGAGAAGGAGGTGGTACTTTTTAGGGGGCCCAGCCTATTTTCAATTTCATGAGTTTCATAATCAACTTGATGAAATTACAAGGTATAGACCTTCATTGGAACGACATTTCTCTAGTCCCTTTCAGGGGACACAAAGAATTTTTCTGATTTGGTCCCTAGGGCATGGGACTGCCTCCAAGATGATTGGCAACTAGATGGACTCTCATGAGAAAGGTCTCCTTTCCCTAAATAACCCTTTACTTTGGCAGAAACACATGGCAAGTTGTCTGTTTGCTCTGTCAGCCTGAGCCAGGAGTGAATTTCCATTTCCTTACCTCCATCTCCCCTCTGTTTCCTTTTCTGAGTAAGAATTGGAGAATGGAATTCAGAGCCCCTAGGAAGAGAAGCAGAAGCTTTTCCGTGGGCTCCAGGGACTGACATGGGTGGAAGTTCCATCTTCAGTTAGTAAATGTCCACAGATGGACTTGAACTTACACCTTCCTGACTTGGCCATGGTGCTCTAGTTTCTGTGCCACCTAGCTGCTCCAAGACAGAAGCTGCACAAGATAGAAAAACACAAAATGAGTGATTTGTTCTCACTGAGGCCTTAATGAGCTAAGACAATTGATCTGCTGTAACATGAATGAATGATTCCCCCCGCCCCCAGTAATCCCACCTGAAACTACCCAAGTACCTTC
Source organism: Myrmecobius fasciatus (assembly GCA_023553655.1). Lineage (NCBI taxonomy): Eukaryota > Metazoa > Chordata > Mammalia > Dasyuromorphia > Myrmecobiidae > Myrmecobius > Myrmecobius fasciatus. The sequence continues at coordinate 181,705 of JAJPUD010004562.1, read as the reverse complement.
TGCAGAATGACTCTTAGTCACATATACCAAAAATAAGATCTAAATATCCATTGATAACTAGAAAATAGCAAATAGGAGGGACTAGGAATAGGGTGAACTAAAGCTGATAAGACCCAAGAGCAAGGGAAGCTGCTGATTAAATTTAGATATCAATGAAGACCATGCTTGGGTTCCATTTGGATTTTTCTCTTTTCCTAACAAAAGCTATTCACTAATCTAATCTTCAGAGAGTGAACTAATGGGAAGAAGATGCTTAGCAGAGAATTCCCTTCAAAGAGCTAAATCTCTGAGATAATTATCTGTTGTGACCATTTAAGTCCAGATTTGGAGCCAACCTTATTCTAAGTCATTTAAGTCTTTCAACATTACTGATAATAGGCTCCTTATATCCAAACAGCCCCCACTTAGGTAAATTACGCCCAAAATAAGTAAAATTTAGCTCAGAATGGATTGATTTCTTCTTCCTTCCCAGGATACCATTCTGGTTTAGATGTTAATCAATAATAAAGAATTTATCTCCTAGCTTAGCTGTAACTATATATGAAACATTGCTCTTAAAATGCAAGTACTTTAGTTACTTGATATAGGCCTCCGACAACTTCTTGAATAGGACCCCTATATCTTTGGGGTGATTTTGCACTATACACTAAGATGCATATATGTAGACACAAATAAACACATTCTTTCAGAATTCTTGTGAACTTAAATTAGGTTTTGCCAATGGGACTGTATGACCTACTTAGAAATTCAATTATATTCTTTTTTATTATATCATAAGGTCTGTAGCTTTTTTTTATTCCATTCATGTGGAATGTAATAAAGGATTCATGACATGGATTTTTAAAAATACATACAAAGCACATTTAGATATTATTATACAAAATACTAAGTTTAAAGGGAAATTATTAGATGGCAGGGATCTTGAAAGAGTTCTGACACATTTCATCCTCAGGATTTAATTGTGTCTTCAAAGCTTTCCTTGTACACTATTGAAAAATACAACCTTTGGTGTTGCAGAATAAAGGATTCTTCACTCTGCCTTTGTTGGAAGGTTCTGGGAAAAGAAATTAAGAGGGCAGGACTTTCATTCCCAAACTAAGATATCACTCATAAAAGCAACATCTGAATATGATCCCAGAGTAAAAACATGCTAGTTCAAATTGGGCCTGTATTTTAATAGGAAATGAATTGGCATTTTCTACTGTCAACTAATGAAACAGTTGGGAAAAATTGGGGAATGAAAAATGCACAATTAAAGGGTTTTTCAGGAAACAAAGAAGGTTTGCACCTCTTTTAGTGATGAGTCGACAATACCTTTTGTGGAAGGCATGCATTGTGTTCTGCCAGAAAGTGATAATGGGTGGAAGCCTAGTGTTCTCCAAGTTATTGGGCTAAAGGGTCTTTGTGTTACTTCTGCAGATTATAAAGATAGCTGCCAGAGGCTTGGAAGCTTCAATGTACTTGAGGGTAACCATTCCCTTTCATATGAGCTCAAGTATATTTCTCTAAAGTATTTGACTTGATGGAGAAGAGAAAAAAGAAAACAGTAAAACTTTCAGCCTTGGCAGCTTGTGAGATGAAATAGAGAAACAAGGCCCCAAGGAACATGCTGATGGTCTTTTTTTAGCCAATATGCTGTCTCTAAAGTAAGGTAACTGAATGTGCTTCACGAGTCACCAGATTCCCTAAGTTGCCCAAATATGCATCAAAAGGGGATGAGGTCTTAAGGAATGTAGGATGAGGAAGAAAAAGATATAGGGATTAATTTGTCCATCCTCGGGGATATACCTCTAAAGATGGAGAGATCATTAACAAATGGCTATTTCCTAATAAATACACATGTGGCCAAATAAGAAACTATTCTGTAAAATAGTATGTTATTCTTATTCTTGAAGTAGCTTAAAAAACTTGTATCTTTCAAGAAGGCTAGTGTCAGTTCCAAATAGTCATTAGAAAAATTGAAGAAGGAAGAATAAAGTCTCTTCCTTGACTACTTGACCCTGCCTCTGCAGTCTCTTCCCTAAGGATAAGAAAAGATCTTGACTTCTCAGTTCTTGCTTTGTTTTTTCTCTTAAAATATTTTATTTTTAAAGAGGCAATTAGGATAGCAGGTAGAGGATAGGGTTTAAAAGAGTCTTAGAGGAAATCATGTGTTCAAATCCTAATTCTGATACATGTAAATATCATAACCATGGGCAGATAACAGCCTCTTGGTACCCCAAAATCACTAGCAAAGACTATGTTACCAACCTGCATTGATAGAAAGAGTTTACCTAATAGAAATTCCCTAAACCAAAATATAGGCCCTTCTCCAAATTATTATAGACCTAATGGTCATCAACAAAAATACTCAAATAAATATGCAAAACAATGAGCAAAATCCAGCCTTTGATGTGTTATCCTTTAAAAGAAAGAAAGAATCAATATGCATTTATTATTTCTATTATTTGCCTAGCATTGTGCTAAGAATCTGGGAGTAAAAAAAAAAGTCTAATAGTTTCTGCCTCAAGAAGTTATATTTTAAATATGAAGGCCCATATGCATATATAAGCATATATAATACATGGTCAAAGCGGATGCAAAAGAAGCAACTAGATGGCACAGTGGCTAGAGCACCAGCCTTGGAGTTAGGAGGACCTTAGTCAAATCTGGTCTCAGACACAACACTTACTAGCAGTGTGACCATGGGAAAATCACTTAACTCCATTTGCCTCAGGGAAAAAAAAGCAGATACCAGGTAACCTGGTAGAGGACAAAGAACACTTAGCTCTCACAGCATTTGAACTATCTTGGAGAAAACCAAATATTACCAGTTAGAGGTGAGAAAAGAGCATTCTTGGCATAGGGAATGGCCAGTGCAAATGCATGGACGTGAAAGATGGGTTGTTGTATGGTCTAGATGACTGACCCATAGAAAACATGGAGGGGAGTAATGTGCAAAAATAATGAAAGTTAGAAGGGGCAGCTTTGGTCACAGAGGAAGATCACAGTTTAACTGTGACCTCAGACACTTAGTAGCTCTCTATTTGCCTTAATTCATTGGAGAAGGAAAACCCCCCAACAATGGGCTGGCATACTGTTGTCCACAGGATTTCAAAGAGTTGTACACAATTGAAAAACAAGGGACAGGGAGCAGGTTGTGATGAGCTTTAAATGCCAAGCAGGGTTTATGTTTGATTAGGGAGGCAGTCATAAAGCAATGGAATTTATCAGGGGTAGGAGGGAGAAGAGGTATTATGTGGTCAGAAATATGCCTTGGGAAAATCACCTTAGCGACTCTACAAAGAATCTATTGGAATGGGAGAAGATTTGAGTTAAAGAGAACAAATGGGCAACTGTTGAAATAATCTAAGAGTGAATAAGGACCTAAAATTGGATAAGTTCCAATGTGAGTATAGAGAATGGAGGTATATGGGAGAGTTATTGGGAGTTAGGAGTAACTAGATTTTTTGACTTATTGGATGTATAAGATGAGTGATAATGAGAATTCGAAGATGATACTGAGATTGTAAACCTTAATAACTGAAAGAGTAATGGTACTGTTGACAGTAATAGGAAAGTTCAGAGAGGGGTGGGCTTTGTGAGAAAGAATGGGTTCTTTTTTGAAAATGTTAAATTTGAAATGTCCACAGAATAACAAATTTAAATTGTCTAATGGAGAGTTGGCAGTGTATGGTATTGCAATTCAGGAAAGAGACTATCATTGAACATAGAGATGTTGGTGTGCCCCGAATAGAAATGATTCCTGAAACTACAGGAGGTAATGAAGTTACTGAGTTAGAAAGTATAGAAGGTGGAAGGACATTGCTTAGCAGGATACCCTCAGTTACGGTATGACATGGATAATAATGCAACCAAGAATACTGAGAACAGGTAGGAGAGCCAGGAGAAAATAATGTCATAAAGTAGCCAGAATCTGCTACTCTCAACCTAGGGGAGGGCGACTGAATTCCATGGATTTCTTTCTCATCTAAGCTTGCAGAGTCTGCTTTCCATATAGCTAATACTTTTCAACTGAGTCTGTTTTGTTTAGTTTGGTTTGGGGGCTGAGGACGGGCACTTGCATGTTTTTCCATTTGCCATCCTAAGTCCTTTCGGGTCTCATGGTGACTTCTACAGGGCCATGTAATGTCCCCTTTACACAAGAGCATGATGCACTAGACCAGTAACACTATGTAACAGGTTGCTTTCAGAAAAAAAGGATTAAACATCTAAAGCAAAGAGTTTTCCAAGCTCAGTCTCCATTTCTGTAAAACGAGGGAGTTGGACTAGGTAATTTCCATGAGCTTATTTCTTTTCTAATAATGAAATACTTGGGCTCATCTTGCACCAAGGAAATATGTAGATATAGATTCAGGACCCATCTCTACTCTTACTCTTAAAATCCAAGCATATAGCATATTGTCTTTTCTGGCTCAAAGCAAATATGTATGTGTGTGTGCGCAAGAGTGTGTGTGTGTGTGTGTGTATGTGTGTGTGTGTGTGTGTGTGTGTGTGTGTAATAACAGCTTTGGTTCATTTTAAGTACAACTTAGGTGTAAAGCTTTGGTCTAGGTTAAAATGCTAATTATAAATTTTTCCCGTCACTATCAAACATACTCAGCATAACCCAGATGGAGATTATAATGAGACATGTGTCAGATGGCATTATAATGAGTCTCCCAGTCTAACTGTGCACAGCAGGACAGCCGTACTATTGTTCATAGGTGTATGACACCCATTGCACTCACAGTGTTTTCCGTATTCCCACAAGAGCAGAATGTTTAGTAATGGCTTGATGTTTGTTTGTTTGTTGTTTTCAGGGATGGTCTTTGTCAGCATTTAAGCAGCCCAAAATAGGAAGCTCATGAGTTTTTCTTTCTGCCCATGTCCCTTGGACTGAACCTGCCATTGTTTCTGACCTGCTAAGCAAAAACAGCTATCCCCAGCACAATCACCACCTCTGCACTTGAATTCTGCCCCTCCGACTATGCTCCAGTACCCAACCAATGCCAGTTTCTTCCCTTAATCCCTCACTTTGAATAAGCAGAACATCAGATTTTCTTTTTTTATAACCATTTGCTAAATCTACCATGTATTACAGACTATTTTCAGTGATCCATAGTAAGTAGGCTGAAGGGAAGGAGGGGCAGAAAAAAGCAAGAAGAAAGACCTCAGATCACTAAAATTCCATTCTGTTCCATTCAACATTAAAGTATCTGGTATGTGCAGAGCACCGAATTAAGTAAGAGAGGTTAAAAAAAAAGGTAAGAGAGGTTATACATAATCAAAGAATCAGTCCAGAAATCTTTTGAGCCTCCAATTTCAATCTTTTATCCACATATCTTTTTTCACTACCATTAGTTGGGGTGGCAGAGGAGAGGGAGAGTTGAGGGAGGTATTGATAGAAAGGTGAGAATAATTTGTGTTCTTATGTTTCTCTGGGAAAAGTCCTATTATAGGAATCTAGTCTCATGGGTTCTATTCTCAGTTCTATTATTTGCTGACTGTATAGCCTCAAGCAAGCCATTTCATTCCTCTACGCCTAATTTCATTATTCATAAAGATGGCCTGACAAGGTTGTCATGGGGCTTAAATGAGATAGAAAATGTGAAAATAATAATAATACTCAGATGGATCTCTGATCTCATCAATGTGGGTAATCCTTCCAGCAATTACAATTTGTCTACATCTTCCAGACTGTGCAGTTCTTGTCCATATCTTTCCATAAGTTCACCACAGTGGGTCCACCCAATAAACTTAAGATCTTCATCATTGTCTTTTTATATCAGAAAGATACCAAAGGAGCATATATTCTGACAGTGATTCTTTGCCCTTACCAAGTGACCAACCTATCTTCAGCTTTGCTTTTTCATGGATTATGGTGTCCTAGACTAATAGACTTTACACTAAAAAAATTTTTTTTAGTATTTCAAAAGTAGGCCTCTGTTTCAGGAAAAACTGGCATAATTAAAAGAACTTTGCAGTTTTCCCAGAGGCAACTTTTAAATAATCTCATCCTCTTCTTCAATTGTGGGCCCAATTCACTGTCCACTTGCAATAGTTGTTCAAGTTACACATATTAATGATTAAACTCTACAGGTTTTCCTTACATATGATCTAAATAATAGCCAGTCTTAATTTTCCTTGGTTTTTGTGTGTGAATTGCTAAACAAACGCCTTTTGAGTAAACATGTACCTTATCCAAGGGACTACAATATTTCATATGTACTTTAATATTACAAAGTACTACATAAAATAAGCTAATATTCTAATATTAATGGTCTCAAATTAAAAGCATTAAACAAATGGTAATTATCAGCATCATCACCATAATCTGAGTCTTCCAACAACTTTGTAAATAATTTTTCCTCCAAACTCTCTCTTCTTCCTTCTACTATTACTTTTAAGGGTACTATTACCATCCCCATCACCCTTAAAGTTCATAACTTAGATATCTTCCTTGATTCCTCTTCCTCTTCCTCTCTCTCTCTCTCTCTCTCTCTCTCTCTCTCTCTCTCCTTTTCTTTCTCTCTCTCCCTCCTTCCTTCCCTTTCTCTCTGTCTCTTTCTCTTTGTTTCTTTCTCTCTGTGTCCATCTCTTTTTCTGCCTCATTCTCTTTACTCTCTTTTCTCTCTCCCTTTTCTTTCTCTCCCTTCTTCCTTCCCTCTTTCTCTCTGTGTCCATCTCTTTCTCTGTCTTTCTCTTTTTTTCTCTCTCTCCCTTCCTTTCTCTTTCTCCCTCCTTCCTTCTCTCTCCCTTTCTCTGTCTCTTTTTTTCTGTGTCCACCTCTCTCTCTCTCTCTCTCTCTCTCTCTCTCTCTCTCTCTCTCTCTCTC
>JAJPUD010004562.1:145513-174878 GCA_023553655.1 Myrmecobius fasciatus | reverse complement strand
CTCTCTCTCTCTCTCTCTCTCTCTCTCTCTCTCTCTCTCTCTCTCCCCTTCTCTCTCTCTTTCTCAGTCTCCCTATTTCTTTCTCTCTGCGTCCATCTTTTTGTCTGTCTCTCTGTGTGTCTCTGTCCCTCTGTCTTTTTGTCTTTCTCTCATCAACCCTGGACATTCAGCTGTAAATTTCTTTCATTTTTACCTTTGTAACATCTCTTGTATATACAAGTACTCATCTCTTCTCTGACACTGCCCCTACCATAGAGCAGATGTTCCTCACCTCATTCTCTGACTATAGCAATATCCTGCAGTCTCCTCCCTGACATTTTTTCTCATCCCAATTCACCCTCAGTTGTCAAAATGATCTTAAAATACAATTCCCAACTGTATTATTTCCCTGGTCATTCAAAAAAATCCAGTGGATCCCTATTGCCTCCAGAATCAAATGAGAAATCCTCCACATGGCTTTCAAAGCTCTTTCTAATCCAGGCCCTTTTTACCTTTCCAGGCTTCTTAATACCTTGAAGCTGCTGCTGTTGTTCAGTCATGTCTAACTTTATGGAACCCCACAGATACCCTCCATGGGGTTTCTTGGCAAAGGTTCTGGAGTAATTTGCCATATTCTTTTCTAGTATGTCCCCATATTATAGATGAAGAGCTGAGGCAAAAAGGGGTTAAGTGATTGCCCAGGGTCACACAGCCAGTAAGTACTGAATGTGATATTAGGTCTGAACCTGCCTGACTCCAGGCCTGCTGTTCTCTCCACTGCACCACCTTGCATTTGCTCCCCTTTTTCTTGCTGTTCCTTGCAGATAGTGTTCCTTCTCCCAACTCCCTAGTATTTTCACTGTCTGTATTTCACAATTTTCCATGTCTGGAATTCTTTCCCTCCTCCCCTTCATCTTCTAGCTTCCTTCAAGTCTCTTCTGAAAGTCTTTTGTAATCCTCCTTAATCTTAATGCCTTTCCTCTAAAATAATTTAATTCGTCAACATCTTGTTTGTACATAATTATTTGTGTGTTGTCTTCCCTATTAGTCTGTGAAGTCTTTGAAAGCAGGAACTGGGTTTTGTTTTGTTTTGTTTTGTTTTTTTAATGTTTCTTTGAATCCCTAGTACTTAGCACAGCACCAGGTACCAAAGTAGGTGCTTAATAAAGGTTAGTTGACTGACTGTGAAGCAGGTATACAAGTACTATTGTTATGTTTTAGAAAACTGTGATTGCATTAATGCTGTAAGGGACCATCTCTTCCTTTGCAGATCTGATTGTATGATTGTTAATCTTATAGAATTTCCTGTTTAAGCGACTTCCCTACCATTGCCTTGCCAGTATAAAGCAGAGGCAGAGCAGTGCTCTGGCCCACTCTCCCACACTGATCTTCCTCTTCTTTTTGACAGATTTGGAAAATGAGAGCCAGAGCGCCTTTGTGTCTTGTCAAAGGCAGCTTAGTAAGTGACCTAGCTGGAAAGGAAATGCTGCTCTTCTGATTTGCATAGCAGTGCTCTTAGGAGACACCAGCGATATAGATTATTATCTCCTTTTATTTCCCCAGCTTGGTATTGAGGAGTGCCAATGATGGTGAGTATGGAGATCACAAAAGGCCAAAGCCAGAGAGACAAAGGCCTGGATGACCGGCCTTTGAACCAAGGAGAGTGAACTGGAGGCAAGCAAGACTGTTGTTTTATTGCCCATTTGGAACAGACTTGTCCTTGTGGTACAAGTGCGAGTACATACTCTCTAACTAACACTGTCACTCCCGTGTGCGATAATTAACACAGGAGAAGGCCTGCTAGGCCTTCTCCATTAAGCATGAATGGGGTATGAGTCAGGATGGGCTCTCATCCATTATGGGAATATGTGTGCCACTCTGCATTTGCATACCAATAACTGAAAAAGATTCATGGATCCATCTTTGAACATAAAATTTGTTCATTACGTAAATTACCTTAATAACTCTAAGCCTATTAGGCTTCCTGTGCTGCCTATCCAGATTTCATGATTTTTTCCCTCGTGCCCTATCATGAACTTGTTCAGGGTGACACAAATTTTGTTTGGGTTTGTTTTTTAACTTTTTTTAAAAACAGCTTATTCTTCAACTGGAATCAGCTAACAAAATCTGTGACAGGCATAGCTCCCAAAACAAAAAGATGAAATCTGCAACATTAGATCAAAATCTGGTTCCTCATTCTGTTTCTAGTCCATACCCCCAAAGTCTCCAAATGGAAGGCCTAGAGCTCAGGATGAACTGTGCATCACAAATGTGCTTTGTGAGCCACCACAACAGTAGAGATTCTGACAACTGAGTTATAGTTCTGCCTTAAGCATTAGTTAGCTGTATGACTTTACTTCTCCGGTCTTTATATTTGCCATGTATAGTTAATGTTTTAGACGAGGTTCTCTCAAGTCTCCTTCCAATTTTGACACCTTTAGTTATGATAACTATGTGATGTTCACAGTTAGCATTTTTTAAATTTTAGAATTCAGTTAGTATCTTTTGTTCATAATACCACCTTTCTTTCCAATTATGTCAAACTCCCCTCCCCAAGAACCCAATCATCCTGTGCAATCAGCAAATAAATAAATTGATTGATTGATTAAATTAAGTTGTTAAAAAAGAAAGTAAAAGAAATTCAGCAAAATTAATCAAGACATTAGCTCACTTTGGTAGCATTTACAAATTTTCATACTCCTAGTCTTTTACCTCTACAGAAGAGTTAACAAAGTGCATTTGACATATCTTCTTCTAGGACATAATTATTCATAATGATTATACTATGTTTAGCTTTTTTTCCCCACTTACATTGTTATAATCATTTTGTATGTTGTTTTCCTGATTCTGCTGAATTAACATTGCAACAGTTTATAGCAGTCTCACTGGGCTTCTCTGAATTCTTCATACTCCTATTTCTTTTGGAATAGTAATATTATATTACATTCATATGTCTTATTTTTAGTCATTTCCTAGCCAGTAGTCAACTATAACAGAAAAAATATTGCTATGAATATTGTAAAGTAAGTGGGAACTTTCCTTCTGATCGTTTCCTCACAGAATTCCAAATTGCCTTCTAGATTGGTTGGATACAGCCAATGCTCTACCAAGAACATATTAATAGATCACAAACATTGAGTGTTTTAGAACAGTTTGGTCTGGGGTTTTGGCTGATATTCAAGCATAAGTGTTTATAAGTAGCAACTTTGAATTAGCTATTTAGTATTATAAACCTAGAGATGAAAGGAATCTCTGAAGTCAGCTTGTCTAACCTCTTCATTTTAGGAAGGAGGCCCAGGAGGGTGAGATCACTTGTTCAAGTTCATACTCATGGGAAGTAGGATCTAACTAGATGTAATAGAAGTTGGACCCCAAATTATACAGAAGGAAGAAATTAGGATAGGTGATGATAATATTAGTTAATATTTCTATAACACCTACTGTATGTCAGGCACTGTGCAAAATTCTTTGCAAATATTATTAGATTTGATTCTCAAAAGAACCCTGAGAGGTTGGTACTATCAATATTCCCATTTTATAAGCAAACTGAAGGAACAAAGGCAAACAAAGATTAACTGACATCCAATGTCTCACAGCTAATGAGTATCTGATGATGGATTTAAACTCAGGATTTCCTGACCTGATCAAGCATCAAGGGGAGGATACCTGGTATAATGGAAAGAGCATAAACTCTAGAGTGATGGAGCCTAGATTAAAATCCTACCTCTGTTTCCTACTATCCATATGACCAAGATCAGTGACTCAGCTTCGGTGAGTCCCAGGATCCTCATCTGTAAAATGAAGTAAGTTATCTTTGAGCCTTTTTTGAACACTTGGGAAGCAATTCAGTCCTAACTTAATCTCAGTCACAAGAGCCCCTGTCTTTAAAATCAGTGTTCTTCTGGGGATGCTATAGAACTAAGCCTTGTGATCTTAGAGGAATGCAGGTAATGCAGAGGTCTGGAACAGACACAGGGAAGTGCTGGGCAGCTGCAGGCTTGGATGAATCGGGGGACAAAAGTAACTTACAGGACAGACATAAAGAATGTAAATGATCAGCAAAGGGAATGGCTCAATCCTATAGAAGTGTTGCTTGTCCTTCCTTCTGGCAGAGGACCATCAGGGAGGAGATGCCATGAGGGAGGGCTGGGCAAGCTCTCCTACCTGTTCCCCTGCTTATGTGGCAGTGGCCAGTGGCAGATAGAGATCAGGACACCTGGAGATGGCCCTGCATGCAATGGGAGATCTTGGGCTTTTTAAGCTAAGGGCTTCCACAGGTCTCAGTTTGACTGAGGCTGCACCCATTGAATGCTTAAGGTGAGGTAGCAGGTGAGGCAAAGAATCTCCTCTTTCATTTAGTCCAAAATTAATCAATTAATTAGTCTTTGGGGAGGGGGGCCCTCAGGGTTTCTGGCTGTAAGAGTGAGGGATGACAGACAGACAGTGTCTCTGTCACACTGGTGTCCACAACACTTTAAGGGAGACTTCAATGCATAGGGTGGATCCTCTGTGGAGCACACACACACACACACACACACACACACACGACACTCAGAGATGGTGTCTGATTTGTGCTCTACACCAGAGGAGGGAGGGCCCTTACACCAAATTCAGAGAGCCATCAGACAGAAATGACTTAGAACAGCCATGATCTTATTGGTGATGGCACTCACACGGCCATATGTCTGGGCCTTCATGACCCTGCTAACTGTACTACCCGGGGAGTTCCCTTGGTGTTGGTATCAGAACGGTTTTCCATTCTTTCTCCAGGAGAGTAAGGCAAACAGAGTTAAATGGCTTGCTCAGGATCACACAGCTAGAAAGGAGCTGAGGCTGAGTTTGAACCCAGGTCTTTCACTGAGCCACCACTGTGCCTCATCAGAAGCAAGTGTTCTACTATGAATGCTACAACCAATTCAGTTCTATTCAGTCCTTTCCATACTTATTGAGTAGGGCCGTCATATTTATAGAAAGAAGTCTAAAACCCAGTCTTTCTCCCAGAGAGCTTGCAAGTTTAAGGAGATAAGTCATGCATGAATGAGTGGGTGGGTTTACTAGGTGCCAAATGCTGTGCTAAGATTGGAGAGGCAAACAGAAAAAAATCAGGCAATCCCTACCCTCAAGGAGCTCCCACTTTAATTAGGGAAGGTAACAAGCATATAAAGGTTCAGCTTCAGGTGTATGACAAGGCCCAAATGTTTTCTAGCGTATCTCAGCTGCAGGTCAGACAAGAGTATCTAAGAAGTTAGAGAGCAGATAGCTGGGTGGTCTTCCATTTTACAAGGATTGTCCTTGAGTTTCAACCAATTCATGCAGTGTGAGAAATCACATCAACTTTGCAGGCCCAGAGAAGGGGTGGAGAGATAGGACTGGAAAGTCCTGGCCTATGGCGTGGAGGAGGGCAGCTAAATGCCACAGCAGATAGCCATCCCTGAAGTCAGGAGAACCCCAGTCAAATCCAGCCTCAGAAACTTAACATTTTGTGTGGTCCTGGGCAAGTCCTTTAACCCCAATTGTCTCAGGGGAAAAAAAAGAAAAATTAAGTAGACCCAAAGGTCTGAGTGAAATAGCGATTCAGGACTCCCTCCAAGAATTGGTGAAGGTAGGAGCCAAACTTTTCAAATATCAAAAAATAGCATCAACCACATTTGTTATCAAAATATGTGATGCTGACTGTATACATGACAGATACATGGAAAATTATTGAATATGCTGTCAGAGGACTTGAAATTTAAACATGACTCTACTGTTTAGTGCCTGTATAACTATGTGACTTTCAGCAAGACATTTAAATTCTCTGGGCTCTAGTCTCTTCATCTTTAAAACTGAGAGAGTTGCAATTGATAAATGATCAGAGAATATAAACAGAAAATTTTCCAATGAAGAAATTAAAGCCATTTCTAGTCATATGAAAAAAATGCTCTAAATCACTGCTGATTAGAGAAATGCAAATTAAGACAATTCTGATGTACCACTTTACACCTCTTACATTCTCTAAGATTACAGGAAAAGATAATGTTGCAGGGGATATGGGAAAACTGGGACACTAATGCATTGTTGGTGGAGTTGTGGAATGATCCAACCATTCTGGAGAGCAATTTGGAACCATGCCCAAAGGGCTATCAAACTGTGTAGACCTTTTGATCCAGCAGTATTTCTACTGGGCCTATATCTCAAAGAGATCTTAAAGGAGGAAAGGGCCCCACATGTGCAAGAATGTTTGTGGCAGCCTTTTTTGTAGTGGCTAGAAACTGGAAACTGAATGGATGACCATCAATTGGAGAATGGCTGAATAAGTTATGGTATATGAATGTCATGGAATATTATTGTTCTGTAAGAAACAACCAGCAGGATGACTTCAGAGAGTACTGGAGAGGCTTGCATGAACTGATGCTGAGTAAAGTGAGCAGCCCTAAGAGAACATCTTTCACAACAGCAATGAGATTATGTGATGATCGACTGTGATACACATTTAGCTCTTTTCAGCTTCCAGAGAGAGAACTATGAATATTAAATATGGATCAAAGCATAGTATTTTTACCTTTTGTTGTTGTTTGTTTGCTTATTGTTTTTTTTTATTTCTCATAGTTTTTCCCCCTTTGATCTGATTTTTCTTGTGCAACATAATGAATATAGAATTATGTTTAGAAGAATTACACATGTTTGACCTATATCAGATTGCCTGCAGTCTTGGGGATGGGAAGGAGGGGAAATAATTGTAACACAAGATTTTACAAAAGTAAACCTTTAAAACTATCTTTGCGTTATTTGGAAAAAATAAAATTCCGCTGAAAAAAATTAAGAGGATTGGACTATTTAATTGCTTAAATTTTCCTTAGAACCTTAATATCCAAGTAGTACAATGAATAAAGTGTGAGACCTGGAGTCAAGAAGATCTAAGTTAAAATCTAGAGTCATACCCTTAGTAGATTCATGACCTTGACAGCTTACCTAACCTCTGTATGCTTCAGTTTCCTCAACTGCAAAATGAGAATAATAATAACCCAACTTACCAGGATTGTTGTGAAAATTAAATGTGGTAGTAATTAGCATAGTTCCCAACATATAATATGCACTTAATACATTCTTGTTTCCCTTCTCCTTAAAACTTAGTTCTAAAAGAGATTTTATATTCTATATTAATATAGAATTACCTCCTAAATCTAGGACTATATGACCAAGTATTCAGTTCTGATCACTGTTAAACACATGTGAACTACAGAGAATAGGTAGTCCATAAGGCCTTTTGTCTACCTAAGAGGATTGCATATGGAAAAAGGTTGAGAAAAACTTATCTAAGTGACTTAATAGCAAAACCAAAAGGTTGGGCCTCCACTATTAAGGTGTCTCTCGTTTTGGCTCTTATTTTCCACTTAGCCTTTCACAGATGTTCAAGCAGCTGTTTGGGGTCATTATATGGCCAGAAAGAAAAAGTGAGCCTCAGGGGCATGACATGTGGAGCCAGAGCTGAGGCTGATTCTGAAAGGGAAAATTTATTTATAAGTAGATGTTTAAATATAGATAGATAAAGATATAGGCATTGGTGAAGGCAAGATTTTTGCATAAAGATGTAGTGATTGCCAACTTTAAATATTTATTACCACAACAAGCAAGCAAATAAGCCTATCAGGGAATATTCAAATTCACTCATAACTCTAAAATAAGGAGATATGGACAAAATCTAGTAGGCACAAAATGTGTTTTGGCCACAAAAATAATGCTCTTTATCATTGACATTAGGGTCAAAGTTAAGATGGTACATGTTTATAAGTAAAGGTTAAAGAAACAAAAGTTTGTCAAGAAATAATCATCCTCAAATTAAGAGGACTGAGTAGGATACATTGTCCTGGGCAATTGTTCAGTAAGAGTCAGAACAATCCGAAAGAGTTCAGATTAATTAATGACTATCAACCTTTTTCTTCATAACATGATAAATAAATAAGCTCTAGCATTTTTTTCTGTCTCTAAATCCTATAATCCTAAAAAACCAAAACAAAACTGGACACATACCATTAATGGTACTCACAGAGCTCTGTCTTTGGCCCTGAAAAACAGGAGAAGAAAGGAAAGGAGAAAAAAGGAGAGGAGGAAAAGGGAGGAAAGGAGAAGAATAGAGAGAAAGAAGGGAAGAGGCAAGGTGGGGAAAGGACAGAAGGGAAGAAGAGATGATTATAGGATTTAGAGCTAAAATCCTAAAAAACTGGACACATACTTTTAGTAGCATCTACTGCACTCTATTCTTGGCCCTGAAAAACAGGAGAGGAAAGGAAGGAGAGGAAAACAGAGAGGAGGAAAGCAAGGGAAGAGAGGAGAAAAAAGAAAAATCTAGAGAATGCCTATCAGTTTAGAAATATATGAACAAATGAGATTATATGAATTTAGTGGATTATTATTGTGCCATAAAAAATGGTGAAAGAGAATTTCATAAAGTCCTAGGTAGTATGAATCAAAGCAGAGTAAAGTGAATAGAACCAGGAGTATAATTTATACAAGGACAACAATATTGTCCAAAAAATTAACTGAAAGATTTATGAACTTTTATCAATACAATTACCAACCGTGTCCCCAGTGGACATATGAAGTATGGTACCTATCTCCTGACAGAGAAGTGGTGGATACAGAATGAAACATATTTCTGGATATGGCCACTTAACTATAATTATTTGTTACAAGTCTCTCACTCTCTCTCTCTTGCTCTCTCTCACTCTCTGACACTCATTAATTTGAGGGGCCAGAGATTGAGAAAGAGGATCTTTGAAACCTTTTTTATAGTGCACAGAAAAAAGCAGCACAGTCAAAAAGGCAGTATTCAAAGTAATGTTTGGAATCATATCCATTTTTTAAAAGTAAACTATGAAATGGAGATTCATTTTCAGATGAAATCTTTTCGTGTTCTATTATGTGAATATACTCTTTTGGTATTAGCTTTCAAAATAAGTTTTTAAAGGAAAAACTTCACCACCAGAGAGCATCTGAACTAGATAATATCAAACTTAATTGACAATTCATATGAAAATGATCTGTAGGTTTTAGTGGTCTCCATATCCTATATGTCAGCAATGTGACATGACAGACCGAAAGCTAATTTAATCCCAGGCTTTATTAGTAGCACTCTGGTATCCAGAATGTGGGGTGAGGTTGTGTCAGACTAAAGCCAGATCTTTAGTCTCAAGCACTGTAATCTAGGTGTTACATTTTCTAGGAGGATGGCAGATTAACAACCTAAGTGACCAGAAGAAGAAAGCTAGTATAGTCAAATATGTAGAAATGATGCCAAATATGAATCAGCTGAAGGAATCTAGGATGTTTAATATAAAGGAAAAATTTTGGCAAGCATAATTATCTTTGTGTTTTGAAGTGCTGTCATATGAAAGAGTATTGTTACAGCATCGCATCCTACACAAAGCATGGACTCAGAAATCGGGCATTTATATAACATTTTTATCCCCATTTTACTGATGAGGAAACTTAAGCAGAACTTAGGCAAATTGTCCGAGATCCCATAGATAGTAATCGTCTGAGGTTGAATTTGAACTCTGAATCTAGTTTCAGCTTTCTATCCACTGTGCCACCTATTAACCTCACTTGCCTTTACCTCCCTGGGCCTCAGTTTCCCCATCTGTAAAATGAGAAAGTTAGATTAGATGAGTTCTAGAGTCTCTTCATAATCTAGATATATGATCCTATGACTTACACAACGTATATTCAATTCAGTCCAACTAAATGTTTGTTATGCACCTAGTAAATGAAAAACTCTATGCTAAGTAACAGAAATTGACAAAATTAAAAAGGAGTAGCTCCTATCAAAGAGCTTACTATTCTACTCAGTAGAATTTAAGATCAAAAGATAAAGTATGGGCTAAAAAGAGAAAATTATGAAGCAGTAAATTTTATCTCTGTTCTTAACAGGTTTTATCTTAGGAACAGCCTTCTAACAACACTGTTAAATAGTGAAACTGACTTTTTAGATAAGAGTTCTCTGTTCAAAAAGTGTTTGAGTAAAGGCAGCATAGCCATTTGTAAGCATATTCTTAAGGGTACTCCTCTGGGAATGAGGGGGGAGTTTGGTTTGGATAATCCCTCCTTCTTAGATTCTTCCCTTGCTCCTCCTCGGTGTCTGTCCCTGATCCTTGAAGAGCACCAGTGACATCACAGAGTGATGTCTCAACTTGTAAGTGAGGTGGACTTAAGTTAGGCAAAGTTGCACCAAGTCGTGAGCCTCACTGGCTCTCTCTTCCAAAGTCATCCGAGTCCAGGGAGGGGACAAGAAGCCCAGACCAGTGGTGGTCCAGGAGGAAGGCCCACTTCAGCTGCCTTTAGAGCCACTAAAACCAGTTGTCATGAGCCTGTCCCTTCCTCCTACCTAAACCCGGGTAGAAAATTTCCGGCTCATTAATGATCATTCGTTTCAGTGGGGGCCACCAACTTTGCCACATCTGTGGCCTTGGGTTCCCTTCATCTGCCTGCCAGCTTCACAGTCCTTGTCTCTTCCTACTGCCTCCTTTCTCTGCTGAGGATAGGATCTTTATCTAATACACTGCCAAATCTACAGAGAGTGGGCTCCTTGCCTTTTGCCAACTGTGCTCGTTGGCACGAAGTTTTCCAGCTTGTGAAACCACACACACATCAAAAGAGTTGTCCAGAGGATTTGTGCCCAAGTGTGGAAGGAAGGTACAATTGAAATTCAAGCTGGGAATGCCCAGAGCTAAAGCGGGCCTTTTTATTCAAGATTAATAGTATCACAAGGCCACTTGGGTCCCTCCCACTGGCATAGAAGCCAAAATGTAACTGTCTGTTGTGAACTGTCACCTTCTCTAAAGTCTAGGGTAGATAAACATCTCACTTAACCGAAGCTCTAAAGATTCCCTAGTGCTTTGTAATCTCCACTGTGCTTCAAGGACAAATGGCTGAAATCCAGAATGAATCTAAAGCAGAGTCCTGTCAAATGGTGCCTTCCGTCTCCACAGTCTGACATGCAAAACAAACCAAGCCAAACCCCAAAAAAACAAAACAAAACAAACAAACAAACAAAAAACCACCTGTTTTTGTTTAAAAAAGTATTAACCAATCAACCAGCAAGCATTTATTAAACACAAACTGTATTCAAGTTAAAAGAGATACAAATTAAAAAATGAAAGAATCCCTGCCTTTGACTAGCTTTGATATCTTATTATTAATATTTACTTCAGTAAATCAATTATTTTGTTATTGTAGGCACTTTATCAATGCACATCACAAATTTTCCATACTTTGGTAAGTAGTATTCAAAGATAATTATGATCTCCCCCAAAAAATCATTACCTGGTAGTCCATCAGGAAAATTTCATTCCTGAATTTGGACAGACATTATTGGTCTCCTACATAAAAACTTTCTATGTAGATATGACTAGCCAAATGGTGCTGTTTTATCAATACAGATCACAACTTTTCCATACTTTGGTAGATAGTCTTCAAGGATAATTATTATCTCCCCCAAAAAATCATTACCTGGTAGTCCATCAGGAAAACTTCATTTCTGAATTTGGACAGACATTACTGGTCTCCTGCATAAAAACTTTCTATATAGATATGACTAGCCAAATGGTGCTGTTTTACCAGCGTAAGCACAGAGAAACTAAGGATCATTTCCGTACTATATTAAAGCATCAGAAGATGATTTCAATGCAAGAATATTATTAATAATGTTAATAATAGGATAATGGGATCACAGATTTGGAATTAGATAGGACCTTAGTAGTTATCTCAAGCTCCCCACACCCTCTCACCATGTAAAAGATAAGAAAACTGAGGCACAAGAAAGTAAAATAAGTTGTATAAAAATACATAGGTAACTATTATAACCAGGATTCAAATCCAAGACTTTTAAGTGGAGTTAGTCAGCAAGCATTTATTAAGGGTCTGCTGTGTGCCAGGCATTGTGTTAAGTACTAGGGATGAAAAGGTAGGCAAAAAATAAAATAAAATAGTTCCTGATCTCAAGGAGTTCACAATCTAATGGGAACTATGTAAATGAAAGTTATATACAGGATATAGTGGGAAGGCATTAGCATTAAGGAGATAACCCAATCTGGTATCCTATCCACTATAGAATATTGACAGCTTCTTTCCCATCCTCCAAAGTGTCTATATGACATTCTTTTCCTTTAAGGGAAAAAAGGCATTATTTCTAACATCAAATCATATGTCTAATTTACATTTTTATGGTATTCTATAGCTTCTTTTAATGTCATCACAATTCTATGAAGTAGGCAAGACAAATATTATTTGGCCCATTTTATATATAAGGAAACTGAGGTTAATAGAAGTGAAAAGAACCAGACAAAATTATACAATTTTGCAATTATACAAACTGCAAGAGACAAAAATGACTCAAAGAGAGGTAGATTGAATCTGTTTTCTGTGATTCCCCCCAAATAGTTGTCCAGCAATTGGCAGAGAGTTTTCAATAATAGTTTTAATAGTGATTCTGGAGTCAGTACCTACCAACCTCAACATCACCTTTTTTTCTTGTAACCAGTTAAGATCTCAAATCTTACTATTCTGTGGAAAAAAGGCTAAATTGTTTTTACCAATAAATCTCTTTCCATCCCCTCATGGTTTGGCTTAATACTCCCTGCCCACCCCATAATTTTTATCTTTTCCATTTGCCTGGCAAGGGGGACTCCTTCATTCATGCTTCATTCTTCTGAATTACCCCTTTCCTGAGACAGGATTTTCATTTGTGCCCCAAATCTCTGCAGATTAGATCTGGTAAAGGCCCTAATGTCTCCTTACAGAACGTTTCTCTCCAACAAAGGAGAGTTCTTTTGTGGAATCCTCTGCCCAAAATGGGGTAAGGTTACCCACTGTCCCCATCCTCTATACTCACACACATTTCCTTTCCTAATCAGAAATTATCTTCCTTTCATTCTTTATCATGTATTTGATTTAGGTATATCATCTATTTCCTCCTATTCTCTATCTGTTCTCTCTCTGTTGTTATATTCTCCCATTCTGCAATTTAACTGCACAGAATATATTGATTCACCTCTAAGTCACAGCATAAGGTACTTTGGATCTTCTCACTTCTCTTATGTATTTAAATTCTGCTTTCATTTTTATCCCCTTATATATGTTTAGAAATCAGTCTCAAAATGATTCCTTCATTGACTGTTGCTGTTGCTTCTATTTAATGTTGTAGTTTTCAACCCATTAGTTTTCTTTCACTTTCTTGTTTCCCTTTTCTTTTAAGTCTCTAAAAACAAGATTATTTATTTTATTACTTGTGTTTTCCTTGATAACCATATTTATCTTCCCTGGATGTCTCTGGTAGTGCATCAAATCCCTCTCTTTTATTTAATGTTCATTTTTTCCATTAATAATTCGACTTGGAGTTCCAGGATACATAATTTGAGGATGCATCTTGAGCTTTCCTATTTTTTTGTAATATATTATTCCATTCCTTTTTGTTTTAGACTTTAAAAATAGTCTTGTTTTGTTCAGGTTTATTTTCCTTTATATTAGGAGGTCTTTCTCCTACTCATTCACAGAAGTCACTGTCATTGGACTTATTAAATTTATCAACTTTATGTCTTGAAGTTTGAAAGATTGTTTTCAGCTTATTGTTTTGTTTTGTGATCTGTACATTATTTCATCTAGTACTTTGTTTTCTATATTAGGAAGTTCTGGACAGGTTTTTTTTGTATTATTTATTGTTGAGGTTTTTTGACTTGCCACGTAGTTCTAGAAGATCTGTGTCCTTGAAATTGTTCTCTATGTATCCTGTCAAGATCAGTCTATTTTTCCTTGTATTAGAGATCACCTGTTCTTTTAACATTATTTCTTTTTACTTCTTCTAAACTGGCCTTCACTTAAGTATATTTATATTCCTGATATTTTATTTTTCCTGCTTCTTAGCTTGGCTTAGAGACTTGCCACCACAGATTAAAGTATGTTCTATTCTATTAATTATTTCTGGAATTATAGGACTTAAATTCTTCCCAATTAGATCCCTTTTAGCTTCTCTTAAAATTCTAATTTATCTTTTGACACATTCAACAAAATCATGCTACAATCCATGTTTGCTTTAAAAAACCAGAATTCTGCCTCTCATTAGTATTGATCAATTTCGTTTGTCTTGTGATATTTCAATATGTTTATAGTTTTTAGATATCTTGGTGGTACATATTCTGATTTTAAAATGTCTTTCTTATTGGTGTATTTGCTTCGAATCTAGATTTTTTTAAGGGAGTTTCTTTCTCTTGATGTTTTTGGTCATTTCAGTCTTTTCTCCCCCCTTATATTTCCTTGTCACTCATTTTTTGTCTGTTTTCTCTTTGACAATTCTTCAGGGCTGACAAATTAAAGAATCCATTTTTCACCATACTTAGTCCTTCCCCAAGTGACTCCTGGTGGAAAAGAATTGACCCACCTGGATTCTAGTCCCTTTTCCTTCAGGCCCACTGCAGCCTCATACATTCCCTTTTCTAATTTCTTCAGTTTTTTAAATTCTTCAGCTGGACTAAATCAGTGTCTGCAGGGTTTTCTGATTTAAGGGGAAAGGAGAGTATTCATGGCAATGTTTCTGTCATCTTTGTGCACCCCATGCTCAGGAGATGATTGAGACCTAAGAAAATTGTATCAAGATGCCTCCCCCACTCCTACACAGTGTATCTCTATGGAGATGGCTGTGGCAAAGTTGAGATGTGTTTGTTGTTGCTGCAGAATGCTATGAAAAGAACAAAGGAAATGTCTAACAGCAGAAATTGCAGGAGATGGGAAATCTTTGAGCAGATCCCAAAGCATGAACTTTTAGGTAGGTTTGTGAATCCTGGATTGGAGGCTAGGGAAAAGGGGAGCTGAGAGAAGATAGGAGAGATTAGCACTTTCTGCTGTTACTTTATAAGTAATGTAGGCTTCTTTTCTTGTCCTATGGAAACCAGTGTAATTGTACTTAACTCTAAGCATAATTCCTCTACTTTTCAGGGTAGGGGAAGATAAGAGTTAATGGGAATTAGAAAAAAAATGTAATCATCCAAATTGTTGCTGATATGATCTGTCCGCTTCCCCATGGTCTGTCCACACACACAAAAAAAAGATATATTCGCTTGCAGAGAAAACAGTTTTAAGTAATTAAAAAAATATTACTCTTAATCAGTTCTGATTGGTAAGTTTATCAGAGCACATACACCTTAACTATGTCTCCCCAAGATTCTTCTGGTTTAGGTCCTCTTTTCTTCTCTCTTAAGATTGTTTCTCTTATTAATCTCATCAGCTCCGATTAGTTTATGAGCTCTATGCATATGATTTACAGATCTACATATACGACCTATCTTTCCTCTGAATTTTCAATGTATTTGGACATTTCAAACTGTATATATCTCAGAGATATAGCAAATTTAACATGTCTAAAACTATAATGTCTTTCTTCCCAAACCCTCCTCTCTTGTAATATTTTCTACTTTTGTTGAAAGTACCACCTGGCTCCTAGATTTGTAATCTCAATATTTTTCCATGACACTTCACTCATATACATCTCAATATTCAAACAGCAATTTGTTGTTTTGCCAATTTGCTATGGTCTTAATTCCTATTTTTCTTATTATTAGTAATATGGAATAATCCATCATTTAGCCATTACTGTAAGATTCATCTTTTGAAAGCTGTTTTCCCATATCTCACCTTATACATTTCCTAGTTTTGTGATGCTGGGCAAATCACAACTTCTCAGGATCAGTTTCCTCATCTGTAAATTGGAAGAATAATAGGACCTATCTTAGAAAGTTTTTTTAAGGATCAAATGAAACTATGTAAACAAAACACTTTGCAAGTCCTAAATTACTATTAAATGTGAGTTATCCTTATTATGAATAAGAGTGTATTGTTATATCCTTTGACGGAATGGGATTACTTCCAATTGAAGTAATGACTCCTTCCATTTTCTCTGGAACACTCAATCTTGCAAATGGAAAATGAATGGAAAAAATCAGTTTTCAGATAAAAGTTTAATACAATCTCTGTGATGTAACTGAATAACTTCTTCATTTTTAGTTACCCAAACTTTAATTTAGCCAGTGCTGAAGATAGAGCAGACAAACTCTGCATTCAAGTGTGACATACCAATCATCATGAGAAACTGGATTACAGGCTTCACAAAAGTGAGGGGGAAGAAATATTTTAATTTTGTTTTTAATTATGCACTAACAAAAGCTATTACAAATGAAGGAAGAATACTTTAAAATTAATTATCAGGTTGAATGCAATCTTCAGAAAGGCCTTTCAAAGCTTAATCAAGATAAAAAGAACATAAAATTAAATAAAAAATTGCTTCTAAAAGATGAAATAATCCATGGAAGAGCATACAAAATCCTTCTGGGAAGAGTGGACCCTGCTTTTTCAAATTACTATTAAGTACATAGTTGGCTATAGATATGGTCTGAAATTACATATCAACAGAAGGTGTTTGTAGCTCTATTATAACTTACAGTTGCTCTTCAACTTCACATCTCTTCTTAGTATTAGAGAGTCCAATTCCAGCCTACTGGTAGAAGTGAGGTAAAGCATGATTTCTTTCCTTACTTTGCTTCCTTTTTCGTTCCAATCCAATCCAATCCACCCCAGTCCAATCTGGCTCAGTTGGGCACACACATATTATGTACCTAATACGAGAAGAGTATTATGCTAGGTGCTACAGGCACAAAGATAATTCAAGAAACAGGCCTTAATAACTAGTCCCTTTTCTCCCTGGCCATCCTGACAACTGTCCTCTGCAGACTTAGCTTGATTAGCCCTCAAATGACAGGCTTGCAGTCTACCAGCAGACCAGTAACATATACAGCTGTGCCAGGCAGCCACTTGGTTTTGTATAACCCTGGAGCTAAAAATTATTTTTACCTGGTAAAGTACAATAAACTTATTTTTAAAATGTAAGAATTTTTCTGAGCTCCCAGGCCGTACTCCAAGGTTCCTTACTCACATGTATCCCAGGAGCAGCTTCTCGCTCTCTTGTTTTTCTCCATTGCACACCACGCGGACTATCCCTCTTTGCTGCTTGCTCCATCCGGACGCTCCTTCTCCTTGAAGACGTACCCTGAACTCTCTTCCTTCTAAGAAGCCTTAGGAATGTTTATCCATCACTTTCCTGCATTCGCCACTTAGAATTTGATTTGTTTTCCACAGGTTGTTCTGTGTGTATGTGTGTGAGCCTATTTCTGGAATTCTGTAATAGTGGGTAATGAAGCAGGCTGTCCGTGACTCAAAGCACATGCAGACATTTTGGGACCATTTCTTGTCAGGGTGAGGAATAGCCTTTTAATTGGCTGCTGAGCCAGAACTTTGGGTGTATACAAAAGGCACAAGCTGTCTTTCTCTTACTCTGTGTCTGTTTGGCTCTGTGTGTTTGTCTCTCTAGCTTTTCCTGTCTCTGTATCTCTCTGTTTCTCTCTGTGTCTCTGTCTCTCTGACTGTCTCTCTGGGTCTCTGACTGTCTCTCTATCTCTCTGTGTCTCTCTGTCTCTCCTCTCCCTCCTCTTTTCTGTCTCTGTCTCTGTCTCTGGTTCTCTTGTTTCTCTCTGACTTTGTCTCTTTATATCTGTGTGTTTCTCTGTGTCTGTCTGACTCTCAGTATCTGTCTCTTTCTCTATTCTCTGTCCGTCTATCTCTACACACACACACCAGTTCTGAATGAAATGAAAATTGTTGTAAATTTCTGAAGGGGGAAAGAGACAGCCAAAGATTTTATCCTTCCACTCAAGTTACTATGTGCACATGGCATTCCCAATTTTTTTCTTTTGTGTTTGTTTTTCTCTGTTCTATTTGAGTATTAGCGACTTACTAGATCAGAATCATATATTATTTTATTTGATCCTTACAACAATTTTATGAGATAGGTGTTAAACATCTTATTATTAACAGTTTATTCTTCACTAAACTTCTGAAGTTGTTTTCTTAAAGAGTAGGCCCTTTATTTATTCTTGTGGCTCTACTGCCTCCAGGATCAAATATAAAATCCCCTGTTTGGCCTTTAAAACTTCACATTTGGCAACTTGGATTCATCAAACCTTTGCAATCATCTTATAATTTATTCCCCTCTAAATATTTTATATATGAGATTAAAAATAATCATTAGAATTTATGTGTCACTTAAGTTAGAAATATTTCATGTTTCCCTTACAATAATCTGGGAGGTAGATGCTATTATTATCCTCATTTTTCAGAAAAGGAAATTGAGGCAGACATAGATTAAGTCATTTGCCCAAGTCACACAGTAAGTGTGCAGTGTCATATTTGAATTCAGGTCTTCCAGACCCCAGGGCCAACACTCAAAACTTGAGGAAATCCCATCTTTTGCAGAAAGCTTTTCCCATTCCCTCTCCCTCACATCTAATACCTGCCCTTTTGAGATTACCTTTCTATTTACTCTATTCCTATCACGTATATATACCTAGTAATTGCCACGGTACTTCCTTCATTAGAACACAAGGTCCTTGAAGACAGGAAGAGTAGTTGGGGGGGGAGATGGAGCCAAGATGGCAGGAACTCGCCCAACCTTTAGAGTGTCCGAACATCCAAAAAGATGGAGTAGAACATTTTCCAGCCAGAGACATTTTGGAAGGTCTGCAGGAAAGGTCTGTGATGTTGGGGGTGGGGGAGAGTCCAGCATGCAGTCCTGTGATGCAGGCTGTCACACCAGCATAGCCTGGCCCCAGGCCAACAAAGTAGGAAGAGTAGTTTTTCCTGTCTTTGCATCCCAGCTCTTAGCATACTACTGCCACATGGGAAGTACTTTATTCATTGGCCATTTGACCCACTTCATAAATAAAAAAGAGAAGGAAAAAATATTAGAAGTTACATGGCTTTCCTGAGATCTCACAGCTAACAAAAGTCTAAAGGATGCAAATCCGGGTCTTGGCTTATTTCTCTAAATAGAAGAGACTATAAACTCTTTGAGGGCAGAAACTGAGTTAACTGCTTTAGATCCTCAAAGCACCTAAAGTCTTGCCTGTTACAAAGCCAATACTACATGAATACAAATTGATTGATTAGTTTTATCCAGTTTCTGAAAGCTTGTCTTGGAATACATTATTTCAGGAGAAATACCCCAGTGTTTCTCTTGTAAAATTAAGAATAGAACAATGTATAAAACACTACAACACCAAAAGAGATATTGGGAAGCCACAAACACTTTATTATTTTGTTCCTTGACTGACAGGCAACAAAAATGTAATTTCCAATGCTTGATCTCCCCACCCCTTCCCACCCCTATTCTATAATTGAACTCTGTGTCTCCTTTTGGCAAAACTAACAGCCAGGCAAACTTATTTATACAATCATAGAAGGTTTTTTTGATGTAGAATTCTAAGGCGCTGCAGTGATATTTTATTAATATTAGCCTTTCTTTGTGCAGAAACTAGCAGGGCTTCATAGACTCAAAGTATTAAAAAATAACCATATTTATCCTTTCTTGTCACTACTGGTAAATCAAACTCTTAGAAAGAGATATGAAAACAATCAGAGTTAATGATTTATAGAAACAAGTTTTGTTTTGTTTTGTTTTTAATATTTTCCCCAATTACATGTAAAAACAATTTTAACATTCTTTTTCTCCCAAAATTTTGAATTCCAAATTCCCTCCCTTCCTCTTCTACCTCCCTCATTGAGAAAGCAAACAATTTAAGAATAGAATAAGAATAATAGCTAAGCTATTCATAGTAGATCATCATAAAATATTGCTGTTACTGTGTAGTGTTACCCTGGTTCTGTGCATTTCATTTTGAATCAGTTCATGTAATTTTTTCTGTATTTTTTTTCTAAAAGCATCTTTCTTATCATTTCTTAAAGCAAAATAATATTCTAACAATAATAATAATAATATCTGAGTTAAAATCCTAAGAACTTAAATTATTCTCTCAAACCACTTATTACCAAAAAGCAAGGTTATTTTTGAACAGTGAAAAGTACAATGAAAATTTCATTGCAGAGATTTCAGAAGAAATCACATTCTGGGATTTGAACAAAAGTATAACCTAAACAAACTTTAACAACAGTTTTGAATCTATTTTGCTTTCACATAGTTTAAATTATGCTGCCACTCTTCTATTCAGGATAATAAAGATAATGACATTGGTTAACTATAAACTCAACTACATACTTATTGTTATATCTGTTTCCATTTAAATTCATTTTTATATTAACATGTAGAATCCACTCAGCTAAATTATTTTAAACAGCAAGCAAATATACTTTCTGTATAATAGAAACACAAGACAAGAAACTTAGCACTCCATAAACTGCAGTATTTAGAGTTAGTGTATGGTACGATAGCTGGTTAACTGTAGCTGGATAACATGGAAGACACAACCAAAATGGGAGCAAGGGGAGAATAAAAAATAATCTGAAAGATTTAATAATCCACAAACCAAATAAGTAACTGCATTTTAAATAGCCTAATGTATACCTATAGTGCCATTAACATAAACTATACAAACCAGAAATACTTTGATAGTTTTTATTAAATATACAAATGCAGAATAAATCCATTGAGATATAAGGATCAATTTTAAGTGCATTTTCTTTGGTCATGTATAAAACCTTGTAAGTTTAAAACTTGGTAATTTTATATCTTGTTAACTTGTTCAACCATTCCCCAACTGATGGACATCCTCTCAATTTTCAAATCTTTGTCACCATATGTACACATAAATCCTTTTTCTTTTAATTTTTAATCTCTTTGGAATACAGACCTCAAAGTACTATTGCTTGAGCAAAGGGATTTACATGGTTTTACAGCACTTTGGGCATAGTTCTGAATTGCTCTACAGAATGGTTGAATCAATATACAACTTCACCAACAGTATATTAGTATTTTATTTTCCCACCCCCCCCAACTTTTGTCATTTCCTTTTTCTGTCATTAGCCAATCTTATGGATATGAGGTAGTAGCTCAGAATTGTTTTAATTTGCATTTCTTTCATTAGTAGTCACTTTGTGCATTTTTTTCATATGATTATGGATAACTTTTATTACTTTGTCTGAAAACTGCCTGTTAATATCCTTTCATCATTTATCAATTGAGGAATGGCTCTAAATTTGACTTTTCTATGTTTGATAAATGAAGTCTTTAGCAGGAAAAAATCACTGTAAATTTTTCCCCACAGTAATGACTGCCAACTATGTATTTCCCTCCATCCTATTCCCCTCTCCCCTCATTTTTCCCTCTCTCTCTCTCTCTCTCTCTCTCTCTCTCTCTCTCTCTCTCTCTCCCTCCCTCCCTCTTTTTCTGTCTCTTTCCTTTTACCCTGTCCATTCTCAAAAGTATTTTCCTTCTGACTTTTACTTCCCTCAAATTGCCCTTTCTTCTATTAGCTCCTCCCCCTGTTTTTTATTCCTTTTCTGTCATGCTTTCCTGTATAGTAAAATAGATTTCTAACCTGAGAAATTATTCCCTTTTTGAACTGCTTCTGCTGAGAGTAAGGTTCATGTGTTCTCCTCCCAGTTTTCCTCATTTTCCTCTCCATTGTAAAATCTTTTTCAGACCTCTTTTATGTCAGATGATTTACCTCATACTATTGCTCTTCTTTCCCTTTCTCCTAGGGCACTCTTCTTTCTCATTTCTTAATTGTTTTTTTAATTTTTATATAATCATATAACCACTTCCAACTTATACTTCTACTTTCTATCCATGTATACTCCTCCTAACTGCCCTATTAATAATTAAAAAGATTTTAGGACTTATAAATATTATTTGCCCATGTAGAAATATAAAGAATTTACCTTTTTTTTAGTGAGGCAATTGGGATTAAATGACTTGCCCAGGGTCACACAGCTAGGAAGTATTACACATCTGAGGTCAAATTTGAACTCAGGTCCTCCTGACTCCAGCCCGATGCTCTATCCACTATATTATCTAGCTGGCCCAAACAGTTTAACCTTATCAAATCCCTTATGATTTCTCTTTTCTTTTTTTATGTTTCTTTCGCATCTTGTATTTGAAAGTAAAATTTTCTATTCAGTGCTGTTCTTTTCATCAGAAATGCTTGAAAGGCCTGTGTTCATTGAATGTCCATTTTTTCTTCAGAAGGATTATACTCAATTCTGCTATATAAGTGATTCTTGTTTATAATACTAACCCTTTCTCCCTGCAAAATATCATATTTCAAGCCTTCCAGTCTTTTAAAGTAGAAGCTGCTAAATCTATCCTGACTGTGGTTGCCTAATATTTTTATTGTTTCTTCTTGCAGCATTTTCTCTTTCATCTGAGAGGTTTACAATTTGTTATTCTTGGGAGTTTTCATTTGGGGATCTCTTTGAGTAGATAATGGGTAGATTCTTTCAATTTCTAGGTTACTCTCTGGTTCTAGAATATTAGGGTAATTTTCCCTGATAATTCCTTGAAAGATGACATTGAGACTTGCTCTTTGATCATGATTTTCAGGGAGCAATACTTTCTCCTGGATTAATTTTCCAGGTTAGTTGTTTTTCCAATGACATTTCACATTTTCTTCTATTTTTTTCATCCTTTTGATTTTGTGATTATTTCTTGATATCTAATAAAGTTGTTAGTTTCCAGTTGCCCAATTCTAACTTTTAAGGAATTTTTTTCTTCAGTGTGCTTTTGTACTTCCTTTCCCATTTGACCAATTCTACTTTTTTAAGGAGTTTTTCTCTTCAACGAATTTTTGTATATCTATTTTTTTTAATTTGGTTAATTTGGCTTTTCAAGACATTCTTTTCTTCATTGAATTTTTGTGCCTCTTTTACCACTTGGCTTATTCTATTTTTAAGGTGATTTTTTTTGTATTTTGTGTCTCCTTTACCAAGTTATTGGCTCTTTTTATGTAATTTTTTACATTACTCTCATTTCTCTTTCCAATTGTCTTCTATCTCTCTTGATTTTTAATATCCTTTTTGAATTCTTCCATGGCCTGAGACCAATTCATATTTTTCTTTTAAACTTTGGATATAGAAGCTTTGATTTTGTTGTCTTATTCTGAATGTGTTTTGACCTTCCTCATCACTTTAATAACTTTCTAGTCAGAATTTCTTTATGTTTTTGCTTTATGTTTTCCCAGGCTATTTCTTGGCTTTTAAATTTTTGCTTAAAGTGTGGCTCTGCTTCCCAAATAGAGGGGAGACTGTCCCAAGCTTCAGGATCTCTGTGCATCTGTTTTCAGAAACACTTCTGGGGAGCTCTAAGTTTGAAGCTAATGTAAGGTGTTAGGCTTTAGGGAGAGGTGTATTTACTAGTCTCCTACCCATCCATTGGTTTGTGAGCCACCACAAATAGTCTTCTCCACCTAGAAACTGTGACTCAGGGCCCTGCTGCCCTGACATCTCAAGCTCTGCTGTGCTAGTGTTCTTCCTTGCACTGGGACTGACTTAGCACTGTGCCACAGAGTCCTGCCCCTGGGGGCACCCCTGTAAATCTCCTTCTGACCCATTGCCACTGCTCTGAGGCCTGCTTCTGGTTTGTGCGGGGTGGCTCAGGCTAGACCCTGGTGCAACAGCCTTTCCTGCCCACTTCTCATTGATCTTGGGCTGGAAAATTGTTTCCACTATATAATTGTTTGGAGGCATTATTTAAAGCAATTTGGAGGCTTGGGGGAGAGCTCAAGTGAATCCATGTCTTTACCATCTTGGCTCTGCTTCTCGGGGTTTTGTTTTTAAACACAATTCAGATACATATATCTGTAAGCCATGTCAAAAGACTGGGCCAGTCTTCACATAGATGACAAGAACATTAAGATACGGTTCCCTCATGTTGCACCATCAGACAAGAAAAAAGGCAAAAGAGGTGACAAAAAGCAATAATTTAGCTTTGCAGACCCCGAGGAAATCCATCGAGGGCAGCAGAGAAGGAGAAAAGCCGACCTCAAGATTTCTGTTCAGGAACAATGACCTTCTACACTAAGGCAGGCAGGGACCAGTAATGTGAGTCCAGAAAGGGAACATTTACCCACACTGTGGCTGAGCAAGTCATTTAAGCTCTGTGCTTCAGGATTCTCCTCTGTAAAATGAAAGGATTGGATTTAAGGCTCTCTCTCCAAGGTCTCTGTGAACAATGACCCAGCGATTCTAGGATCAGTATTTGTCCATTCCCCATTGTTCTCACTGACATGTGCCTAAACCAAAAAGAAAGGAACAAATACTAATGAGTTTTGTCCAAACATATCGTTCAGCTGATTGAGCCTTTAAATAAATTAAGAAAAGAGGAACACAGCTGCTCCTTGATGAGTCCCAATGTATACCATTTTTGTCTTCCCACTCGGATAGGGTATCTAGGCTCATGTAGATTGAGTCCCACCATCAGCCTTCTGCAAAAACAAGCACAAAAAGTCAGGAAAAGTACAAGGCAGCAAATCTTGCTTACAGTATCTCTGTACTTTGAAGTTTGACGTTAAACTTCCATGTTGTTATCTTTAATTTCCTGCTTCTTTACCTTTGCTTTGGACTTTCAAGCTTTTTCACTGTGAGAGATGATGTATTACCTTACTGCCCCAAACTATGCTTTGGGGTCTTTATACATATGTATATGTCTCTGTGTGTCAATGTGATCAAAATTCACAGTCAACACTAGTCTTTCATTTGGGATGTAGTTTACAGCTCCAATAAAAAGAGCCAAGAAGGAAAATAGGTATCCCTACTCTCCTCCAATTCCATTTATCTCTTTCCTTTTTTGATACAGCTCATACTTAAGTTTAAAGTTATTCCTTTTTCCTCTGTAGTAGAGAAGGAATGGCTTTAGGATACGATCAAGCCATCTACTCATCTGGCATTATTGTTCATATCATACACTGAAACCGTGGTTACTGAGCCTGTTAATAAGAAATGTGTGAAAGCTGCTTATAAAAATTGCATGATGGAAACTAGAAGCTCATCAAAACATGAAGACGAAGAATTAGCTTCAAACAAAACACATTGCAAAATGTTGGTCAAAAATGATAATGAGCTGTAAATGTCTTATTAAATATGTGAACTAGAAAATCTATGCCTCAAGTTTCACATAATTGCATTAGATTATAATTATATGGGTTGTATAGGAAGTAGAAAATATGTACAGATTATTTTGACTGAGAATCATTGCTTGTTTGGCATAGTTCCTCACAAAGCAGCATAGAAATGATTCATTCAGTCAACAAGCCTTTATTAAATGTCTAATATATGCAATCCATTGAGGCAGGCCCTGGGGGGTGCAAAGATAAATGGTCCTTGTGGAGTTTATTAGGGGGATAAGACACAGAAAAATAAATATGCTAATTTAAGTGTGATAAATGCATAAAGAAGTACAAAATGATAGGAGATTAAAGGTAATAGTAATGATTATGAATTTGAGTTGCTTTTCAAATACTATTACATATTATATGATGTAATTATGTTATTATAATGCTATATATTGTCATATATTAAATTATTTCATAATATACCTTCCCTTTGTTTATATTTGTATATTCAATATCATGAGCACAGTAAAAGACTATGTTCAATCTTCTATTTAACAAATTATTAAGTATATAACAATACATTATGGATGGATATGTTATATGTATGTAATTCAATATTTCAAGTATCCATTATTTCAAATGTGAGTTCTTCCCTTTACTGACATAAATTACAGTCCTTAAATAACTTGGTGGAAGGACTCTGATATTTGCTGTGATCCCAAAAAATCAATACTCTTTGTCCAAACTTAGCTATGTTTGCCTTGGACAATAAACATTATAATTTATAAAGAACAATTAATTCAACAAATATTTACCAAGTAGGTAGTACATTAAGTTTTGCTAAATTATCCATTCCAATATAAGAAGTATTTATTAAGTATCCATTTGTAAAATGAGCTGGAGAAGGAAATGGCAAAGCACTCCAGTATCTTTGCCCAGAAAACTCCAAATGGGGTCACAGAGTTAGACACAACTGAAAAATGACTCAACAATCATAAATGCTTGTTGATTAACTGTAGAAAGGGAAAGGGGAAGAGATGTGTTAGAGACATGAGGAGAAGGAAAAAATGCTTTAGGGGATCTGTGGGGAATAAAAAAATGAGTCACTAAAGCAAGAAGAGAAGGACAATCTAGAGCAGTGTGGAACCAGAAGAGATTAGATAAAGTGAATTTGTAGTGGACTTAATCTGGACCACAGTATGATTTCCTCACTGTGCTCAGCAATACTGGTAGGAGGAGAGTAAGCTGAAGGTGGGGTGCAGTGAAAGAACAAGAGGCCAAAAGACACAGGAGCAGAGGATAATGTGTAATAGACTGGTCGGTCAGTATTTTGAGGGCAGAAAATTGAGGCCATAGAAGAGAGAGAGAGAGATGGAGTGAATGGAGACCAAGCCCAGTTCAAAGAAGAATGTTAGGAGAACCGCATCATGAGCAGAGATGGAAAGTCACAGAGGAGCATCCGGAAATAAATGAGGCAGTTTCTACTCAGGATCTAGAAGGGGAAAATAAGATGAGAACAAAACTGACTTTGGGGCTAGGAGTGGTCACATACCCCACGGAGCCAATGACCATAGAAAATGATCAAGAGGAAGATGCAAGAAATACATTATTTTATCATACTTGGAACACAGAAAATGGGTTTTCAGAGTATCAACAGATTATTAATTCAGTATTTTCTTTTGATAACACACCATTATTTATCAATGTACACAAAGTTTGTCTCTGCCCTTTTAATTATATTTTTTAATCCAAACTTGGCAAGCACCTACAAACATGAACATTTCTATAGACAAAGAACAGAAAAAAAGAGAATTGCAAATGAAACTCCATATCTGCATTGCATAAAGCTTGCTTTTGTTTTTTTTTCAAAATTACATAGTCAATTCAAAGACATTTCAAAGCTATCCAATTGGGTTTCCTTCTGAACCTCCTCTGAGTCCTCCTGACTTCTTTAGTTGATATTTTCCAGTGTTATAATCTATAACTCAAGTCAGTGGAGTAACATTTTATTAATATTTTGGATTGGACATGACATCACTCATGTCTTCCAAATTGTTTCCCTTTGCAGTGTTGAAACTATTGTGCCCTTTTTCTTGCTGGTTCTGTTCACTTATATGAATTTGTTCATACAAGTTTTCCCAGGTTTCTCTGAATCCATTCCTGGAACTAACTGTGCATGGCAAAATAATATATTACATTTGTACAATTTGTTCAGCCATTCCCAATTGTATTTGTTATCTCCAGTTTTTTGCTACAACAAAAATGTAGTTATTAATATTTTTATACATATCAATTCTGTCCCTCTTTAATTTTTTTGTGATACAAATCTGATAGGGGTATCGCTGGGTCAGAGTATATACAATTTAACAACATTTGGGATTGGTTCAAATCGATTTCTAAAAGATATAAATTCATGCATTCAGTACTGTTTTACTGAAGTCAGTCCCATTCCCTCATCCTGCCCTCTTCCGTGTTATTTGAATAGGAGAGAGAGAGACAGACCTAGAGACAGAGAGATACAGAGAGAAGGAGAGAGAAACAGACAGAAAGTTCTTAATAATGTAACTGAAGATAGGACGATCTGGTTGGGAATAGTAGAAAAGAGAGATAAAGGGCATCTCATTGACAGAGCCACAAATGGATCTTTACTATATAGTGCCCAAGTTTAGAGAGCATAAATTTAATATATTTTTGCTGAGGCAATTAGGGTTAAGTGACTTGCCCAGGGTCACACAACTAGGGAATGTTAAGCATCTGAGACCAGATTTGAACTCAGGTCCTCCTGACTTCAGGACTGGTGCTCTATCCACTGTGCCACCTAGCTGCCCCCATAAATTTAATATATATTCTCCTTTAGCAAAAATAGCCAAGTTTAGCACTTAGAAGGAATAAATATCATAGAAATCTATCTATGGCTATAGTAACTAATTCCTTCATCTGTTGAAATTAATGTCTTAATTACTACTTATATTATTTTTGTAACATGAATACAAAGTTGATTTGAAAATCTCTGTGGTGACCCTGGGCAAGTCACTTAACCCTAATTGCTTCAGGAAAAAAAAAAAGGAAAATCTCTGTGGTGCTCCTTGCCCCAGATGGGTTTGTGTTGCTTAATTAAATAATAAAATTGATATATCTTTCCTCAATAGCCATGGTCCATAAAAGACCTCATAGATTTCTACCTAGCCTGCTCCCCCAGGAGTACCTGAGACAGTAACATGAAAGAAACATTTTGCTCTACTATCACAGCCATCTCCCTACTTCAGTTTCTTGTTACCTGGACTGTTTTAATAATCTCCCAATTGGTCTTCCAGTCTCAAGTTATTCCCCTTTGTAATCCATCCACCAAAAGTGTAATACTCTTAAACAGAAGGCTGAACATAATAAGTCCTTGCTCAAAAACTTCTAATGGATTTCTATTGCCTTATGATAAATATATATTTATCCTTTATCTGGTTAAATTCTTTTGAAATCTAGCTCCATTCTATCTTTCCAGGCTTATTATACATTATTCCCCTTCATTCACTTTATGCTCTAGTCAAATCGACCTATTTCTGTTCTTAGCTACATCATTCTATTTCCTACTTATATGCCTTTGTATAGGTTGTCTCCCATAACTAGAATGCATTCCCTTCTCATTACAGTTTCTTCAAATTCCTACCCTCTTTCAAAGTTCAATGCATGTGTCATCTCCAGATCTTTCCTGTTCCATGTCCTCAGCTGCTGGTAGTCCCTGCTAAAATTGCTCTCTATTACCGATAAGTGTAATTATTATTTCCCCTGATAGAATGCAGACTTCCTGAAAGAGGGACAAGTTTGTTTTTGTCTTTGTGTCCCTAGCGTCTATCACAGTTCATAACACATAGATATTTAATAAATGCTTGATATGTATTGATTGATTGTTAAACTATTTATAGGCTAGAACAGCATTCTTATGACTTAAAAATCACTGACCAGTTCAGTTAAGTAACTAAATAAATAGAAGCCACAAAAAGTTCATTATCCAAGCTTAAGTGTTTTGTTCAGCCAAATAACACATATTTAAATTTATTGCATAGTGTCTATTAGCCTTGTTACTTTGGTGAATAATTTGCAGAGAAAGATGATATCCCAGTTAAGCAGTTCATTTAGGAATAAATATTGGAACATGAGATATGCCATTTCTTCATTGAGTGAAGAAATAAGGAAATGGAATAAAAAGGTATAGAATGAAAAGAGAGTAGTATGATATGAAAAAGAAACACGCAGAAACATAATATTATAGAAAGTATAAAGTTCTCATAATTTTTAGACCTTCTCCCCAATATAAAATCATCCTATCAAGTTTAAAACATAGAAATTAAGATGCACATTTCCAGTATTTCTTTGATTACCAATTCTGCTTCTATTGCACAATATTTTATCATGTTTTTTTTCAAATGCTAAATGTCTATATATATATATATATATATATATATATATATATATAT
>JAJPUD010004562.1:76545-141573 GCA_023553655.1 Myrmecobius fasciatus | reverse complement strand
CTAAATAGGAAGGAAGGAAGGAAGGAAGGAAGGAAGGAAGGAAGGAAGGAAGGAAGGAAGGAGAGGGTGAAAAGAGGGAGGGAGGGAGGGAAAGAAGGAAAAAAGATATTATCTTAAGTTGTACTATTAGAAGTCCAGTGTTTCACAAAAAATTAGTAGTCCTGATGTCAATTGAAAAATCATACTATATCCAGTCTGGCCACTTTATTTTAGGAAGGCCATTGGAAAAAAAAATGGGAGTTCATATAGAGGAGTGTGAATAAGATGGTGAAGGGGCTGGAAACTGAAATGCAATGGTCTGTTGAACTGGTTAAAGAAATTGAAACTATCTTGCTTAAAAAGATAAAAAAAAATTCAAGGGGTTCTTGAGCACTGTCTTCAAGTATTTTCACAGGCTGTCACATGGAACAGAAATTAGATTTTTTTTCTCTTGGCTCCAAAGGAAGGAAACAAATAAGCATCTATTAAGCATCTACTAAGCATCTACTCATGTGCCAGCTATTGTGCTTTACAAATATTTCATTTGATCCTTATGACAACCCTAGGAAGTGGATGTTATTATTATCTCCATTTTATAGTTGCAGAAAGTGAGGCAAACAGAAATTATGTAACTCATTCAGGGTCACACATCCAGTAAGGGTCAGCAGTCAGATGTAATTTTTTTACTCCAGTCCAGTGCTTTATCCATTGAGCCATCTCACTGCCTCCTAAAGTGAATCTCTAATTTCATTCAAAGTTCAGCTCAAGTACCAGCTTTTTCAAGAATGAATGAATGAAAACAGTATATAGTAAGCATTTACTGTAGTGTACCAAGCACTGTGCTAGGCTTTGTGAATTCAAATACAAAAGCAGAAACAATTTTTGCTCTCCAATTGTTTACATGCTCATGGGAGGAAAATATACAATAAAATATGGGGACCAGGGAGAGGAACTTAGGGAAATTGGGAGGGGGGAGATAGTGAGTGGCTAAAAACAAAAGTAGAACTATACATCCCATACAGAAATAATGGCAGAATGGTTCATGGATCCCAATGTTGGCTAAAGCCAGGTAGGGCTTTTCTGAAATAGTGGTCCAAAGACAATCACTAATTGGGACAGCAAAATTTCTAGACAGAAGTTTCTTCAAGGCAACAAGATGATTGGTGAAGAGACAATAGGAGACTAAGAAGTGAAATGAGCCCTTTCCTAAACCCCTTTGAATCATACACAAACGTGTATATATGTATATGTGTGTACACACACATTTTATTTATATGTAATACAAGTTATATAATGTGTACATGCAGGTACACATGCATACACATACATATATGCGCATACACACATACATACACACAGTTTCCTATATAGTGTAAGTTTCTTGAGGAGAAATACTGTCTTTGTCTTTGTATTCCCAACCATTTGGCATACAGTCTAATACTTAATGAATGCATGCTAATTTTTGGTTGATTGATCAGGAATCTTAACTTGTCCAAAATAAGGATAAGAAATCTGAAGAAACCATGGTAGCAGCACAATTGATAATCTCCACCCTTCTGTTTTCTTGCCCGGACCTGATCTAGATCTGCATTCCTTTAAATTACACATGAGCAAAATCAGATCACTGGACACACATAACCTCCATCCATGGTTAGGAATTGGCCCTATCCCTCCCTTAGGTTCTTACACAGATTGACTGCCTCAATAGTTCTTCCTTCCCTTCCCCTCCCTGTAAACAGCATCCTTTTAGTAGCCTGTTCATTGCTTCACTAGCTAGATGTTTCCAAAAAAAACCAAAATATACCAGCTTCAGTACAGTGGGTGCCAAAGAAAGCCTAGAAAGAAGTATTTCCACCGTTTCCTAAAGGATGGGAGACAGAGAAAGAATATTAAACTGGCAGTCATAAGACCTTGGGGTTTAGTCTTTGTTCTACTATTAACTCTCTTTGCCCTTACATAAGGCACCTAAATGGTACAGTGGTGAGAGCACTGGACTTGGAATCAAGAATTGAATTATAATCCTGCCTCAGAGACTTACTTGTTTGATCCTGGGCAAGTCAGTTAACCTTTCTCACTCAACTTCGGTTTCCTCATCTGTAAAACAGGGATATGGAAAGTTGTGATAATCAAGTGAGATTTTACATATATGCATAGACATAGATGGATATATATACATGTGTGTGCATATGTACACATATATATAGCATTTTGTCATATATACACATATATCACTAAAGTGCTATATAATACATGTTAGCTAGAAAATTAATTTTTCTGCCTACGCTTGTTTCCTCATATGTAAAATGAGGTAGCTCTACTTAGTGAACTCAAAATTCCTTTCTAGTTCTAGGATTTTACATTTCTGTAGTTAACTTTTAGAAGGGACAGGAGATATGCCAGATTCAAGATATTCTACCTTTTCACCAAGAATGAATCCAGATGGATTCTCAAAGGGAGGCACCTAGGGTTCTTGAGAAATGGGGGGGAGAGTCTCTAGATTTCTGAGAATCCTCTAGTACTAGAAGAAAGTCATTTGAGTTCATCTCTTTATCTGCTATTCTGTAAGATGTCAAGATCCCTTCAAAGTTGAAATTTAATATGGGGGCTTATTAAATATAATTCAAATGATTTCTCTTATTTGATTTCAAGTCATTGTGAAGTGAAAAATATTTTTACACAAAGCACAGTAATTTATGCAGCAACTGCTAAATAATGAACAGGTTCAATGGCAGATAATTATATGGAAAGTACTTAAATGTTAACTATGTACTTTAAAAATGTTGCAAAAGGGGGTTCATAATTAAATTATAATTACAAGTAAAATCTAGACAATGATTATTCCCAAAGAAATCTGTATATTTTTATTTCTAGTGTTCAGCAGCTTATTCTCTTATACTGATTCATTTCCTTTGTTGTGATATTCACTCTGTTCCTGCTCATTTTGCATGATGGATTTTAAATTTAAAATTAACTAAAATTATCTTGCAGATTACTAATTACCACATATAATGATTTCAATAGAATACCAGAGTTACCATTAAAAAACAGTTTGTGAGCATATGAGTTTGAAATTGTGAAAGATTTATAGATAAGGAGGGGATAAATATCACTGGATCATTTAATAAAACCTAGCTATTGGCAGGAACTGGGAACAATTTTTAAAAAGTCATGACCTCTTATAGGAAGTGATGGTGATGAAATTGATCATGCAAAAAATTGAGATTGAAACTGATTAGTCAAGTCAGGATTTTGAAAACTCCAAAGCATGAAGCAACTGACCACCCTGTCAAGATTTCTTTTTCTCTATCTTTCTCTTTTTCTATCTTTCTCTTCTATCCCATTCCCTGCTCATAACCAACTGCATCTTAGACAAATATGCCAAAAATTCATAGGATCATTGAATCATAAGGAAATTTGGAGTTTATCCAACCCAATCCTCTCTTATACATGAAAAAATGGAAGCCCAGAAATGTGAAATGACATATTCCCAGATCACAGAGCTAGGAAATCCAACAGTCAAGATTCAAACCTAGGACTTTGGGCTTTAGACTTCAAATTTAGCTTACTCACCATAAGTAAATCCCATTTCCCTTATTTTATTTTATTTTATTTTATTTTATTTTTTGGCTGTTCTGTGGTCCTGAACTGGGCCTTTTCTCTCTTGTTTTCTTCTATCCACTCCATTCATGTCCCTCAAGCAACCTCACAGCACCTGCCTTATCTCCCTTTTTATCCTGTGTTTTTCTTACCCTCTGTTCTCTTAAATACAGCTTTCATGTGTACAACGGTCATTGTTTTAGCACATTTAAAGCCCAGAAATCTCATAAAACTTTGGAATGGTTTGGAAAATACCACATTTTAGGAAGCTAATTGACAAACTAAAGGGTACATAGAAAAAAGGAATGCCTCAGAGATATTGCTGGTTCAGTTCCAGACAACCACAGTAAAGCAAATATCACAATAAAGAGTCATAAATTTTTGGTTTCCCAATACATATAAAAATTATATTTAAACTCTACTATACTTTATTAAGTGTGTAATGGTGTTATGCCTTTTAAAATATACATGCTAATTTAAAAATAATTTATGCAGAAAATAATACTAACCATTATCTGAGACTTCAATAAGTCCTAATCTTTTTGCTGGTGGAGGGTCTTGCCTCGCTTTTGATGGATGTGGTTGTGGAAGCCCATGGTGATGGTAGCAATTTCTTAAAATAAGAAAACCATGAAGTTTGCAGCATCAATTGATTCATCCTTATATTTAAAAACTTAGAGATCACTGTAGCATTATTGATTGGCCTAAATTTAATGTTGTTGTGTCTCAGGGAATAGAAAGATCTGAAGAGAGGAAGAGAAATGGAGAATGGCAGGTCAGTGGGACAATGAGAATATACATAAAATTTATGGATTTAGTTTCCTAAATGAATGATTCATGGTACCCCAAAATGATTACAATAGTAATATCAAAGGTCACTGAGATAGATCACCATAACAGATATGATAATAATGAAAACATTTGAAATATTTTGAAATATTTGAAAAATTTCAAGAATTATTAGTGACCACAAAGACTCAATGTGAGCACTTGATATTAGAAAATTGGTGCCAGTGAACTTGCTTGGTGCAGGATTACCACAAACCTTCAGTTTGTTAAATTTGTTATTGCAAAGTGCAATAAAGTGAAGAGCAATAAAACAATGTATGCCTATATACACTTTCGTCCATAACAGTGACAGACTGAGAAATATAACATAAAAAGAAAAATTGAAAGAATTTGTGGAAACACAAGATAGAAATCATAGGATTTAGACTTGGAAGAATGCTTATAGATTATATCCACATTTCACATTTTACAGATGATAAAATAGTATTTTCAGGAATGAGTACAGATTGAAGTCTAAAGTGGTCTTGGGCAAGATGGTTCAGAAACATCCCTCAGACTGCATTCATTGTATTTGAGACTAGAAGCACTTCAAGAATAGGGTTATGTCATCCACATTTTTGTATCATCAATAAACAAGCATTAAGTGTTTACTATTTGTCAGAGATCGTGCCATATGAAAATTGACTGAACGAAGTTGGGATATTTCTTTTGGAGAAGAGTTAAAAGGCACATAAGGCAATCATTAGGTATCTGAAGGTTGTCATGGATTAAACTTTTTTATTTAATTCTAGAAAGGAGAACTAAGAGCAACATGTAAAAATCACAAAGAATGTTTAAGTGTATGTGTGGATGGAAATTCTTCAAAATTAGAGTTCTCCTTATCTGTCTTATAAGATTGTCACTAAGCTAGTCACTTCTCAAAACTTCAGTTTCCTCATCTTATAACTGGAATATTAATAGCATTTACTTTGAAGTATTCTGAGGAATACATGTAAAATGCTTTGTCTTCCCCCCCATGTAATACTATTTTATTTTTTCCAATTATATATAATTTTCAACATTCACTTTTATAAGATTTTGAGTTCCAGTTTTTTTTTCCTCTCTTCCTCCAAGACCTTCCCCAAGAGAGAAAGCAATCTGATATAGGTTATACAAATGAAAACAATATGCTTCTATCTGCATTCATATTCCATAGTTCTTTCTCAGGATGTGGATGGCATTTTCCATCATAATTCTTTTGTCTTGAATCATTGTATTCTGAGAAGAGCTAAGTCTTATCATAGTTGATCATCACACAATGTTGCTATTACTGTGTCCTCCAGGTTGTGCTCCCTTCACTCAGCATCAGTTCATGTAAGTCTTTCCAGTTTTTTTTCCCCTGACATCAGCCTGCTCATCATTTCTCATAGCACAATAGTGTTTCATTATATTCATATACCACAACTTGTTCAGCTATTCCCCATTTATTTGACATCCCTTCAATTTCTAATTCTTTGACAGCACAAAAAGAGCTACTATAAATATTTTTGTACATGTAGGTCCTTTTCACTTTTTATGATCTCTTTGAGATATAGACCTAGTGGTTTCCCACTAGTGGTATTTCTGGGTCAAAGCCTATATGCACAGTTTTATGACCATTTGGGGACTAGTTCCAGATTGTTCTCCAGAATGGTTAAATCAGTTCACAACTCCACCGACAATGTATTAGTGTTCCATTTTCCCATGACTTCTCCAATATGTATCATTTTCCTTTGCTTTAATGTTAACCAATGTGATAGGTATGAGTCTTTGTTCCTATTGCTGCTATTTATTATCATTATTGTTATTGTTATTATTATTAAGTTCATCCCCATGTAAGGTCTTCAAGACAAGACTAGGTATCCATTCATTGGAGATGCTGCAGAGAAAATTCTCTTTTCACTTTCTCATCTCCCATCCTTAGAATCATTAGTTTCCTTAAAGGCTTACTTGGGTACCTCCTCACACAAAAAAACATTCCTGATTTCACCCCTTCACCAGTTCATGGTTCCTCAAATAACCTTGTATTTATTTCTCTGTGTACATGTTGTATCTCCAACTTAAAGAGATACTTAAAATCAGAAACTATTTCATAATGGAGGATAGGAGTGGAGAAGAGGTCTCTTTAACAACTAATACAATGCCTGGCTTATGGGAGTACTCAATAAAAGTGCAGAGAACTGAATTGAATAAGACTAACTTAGCTCCCAAGGTCATTCTGAACCATAAAATCCTATGATTCCAATCAGCATTTAATAATCATTTTAATTGATTTAAAAATGAGTTTTGAAGAAAATTATTAATGTTATCATGGTCATTGATTTAAGGGCCCTTTATTATTATTTGGGAATGAATTATGGGGCACAGGCAGAATGCTTAGAGCAAAGAGTCTGGGAGGTTTAGTCCTAAATTTGACACTTTTAACAAATGTAGAGAGGGCCTACAAAAATGAAAATGCTTTTTAAGATCCATTAGAGTAGGAGATACAACATGTATGCAAATAAGTGGATACAAGATAATTTGAGTAGGGAGTGAGAATGAAAAATTGGGAAAGAGATAAAATCAGGAAAGGCTTCCTGTAAGAGGTACCATCTAAGGTAAACCTTGAAGGAAACTAATGATTCTAAGGATCGGAAATGAGAAGGGAGAAAATTATCCAAATTATCTATGTGCTTTATCTGAGGTCACACAGTAAGTTCCAGACCTGGGGTATCATTTGTGTCTTCTTAAATCTAATAAATGTCTTTCCATCATGCCCTACTGAGAGACAGT
Source organism: Myrmecobius fasciatus (assembly GCA_023553655.1). Classification (NCBI taxonomy): domain Eukaryota; kingdom Metazoa; phylum Chordata; class Mammalia; order Dasyuromorphia; family Myrmecobiidae; genus Myrmecobius; species Myrmecobius fasciatus. Next base: position 134,418 of record JAJPUD010004562.1, on the reverse strand, counting down.
ATGGTAGTAAATAGAAAAGTTCACTTTGAAACCAGGAACACTTGCGTTCAAATATTGCTTCTAACACATACCGGCCATATGATTTCAAGCAATTCATTTAACCTCTCATTGCTTTAGACATGATAGTAGAAACTGCAAAGGACATGCTCCCCTGCATTAGTGGAAGGAATTTCTTAACCTGATAATTGCCTATATCAATGATATTATAGACAAAGTCCCTCTTCCCTGAAATGAAGGTTAGTATTATCTTCTTTGTGTGGGTCATGTAATGAAAATAGTTCATGGCTTGTCTGATGCTCTGTATAAAATTACCCTATTCTACACATGAGTTGATTTCAGAACTTCACATACAAGGATGGATTTCTGCATACAGAAGAGACACCTCCATGCATAACATCTTGTGAAAGCTTTCTTTTGTCTCTTTTCCAGTCTGTTCCTAGCTCTCAATATATTAGAAAAATAAGTTTTTTTATATTTGCTCTCTTGTTCTATGCTGCTGAACTGTTAAGAGCCTAATAACATGACATTCTACTTTTGAGAGGGGACCGGCTGTTGCTAATATAGATTTGTCATAATAGATTATTTAAGACATGGATGAGAAACTCAAGTTTCCACATGTAATTGGACCAAAATATCTCCACAAATTACTCTCAGTTTCTTTGTCTACATCAAACTAGAGAAGGTATCTTTATTGCTTTGGGAACCATAAAGCATTTTCTGAATTTGGCTAATGTTATGGCTTGGATTAGGGTTTACTCAGCAATTTCATCACAAGAACTTTTTTGTTACCTTTGTTTTGAGTTAGGTAATATAAATAATATTAAATTCAAACTCAGGTCTTATCCCTTCGAGCCTTCTTATTTTCATGGTTGTTCAGTCGTGTCTGATTCTTCATGACCTCATTTGGGGTTTTCTTGGCAAAGACACTGGGGTTTCCCATTTCCTTCTCCAGTTCATATTACAGATGAAGAAAGTGAGTTAAGCATCATTAGACGGTTTGCTCGGGATCACTCAACTAGTATCACTCCAGATTTGAACTCAAGGAGTCTTCCTGACTCCGGGTCTGGCACTGGTTCACCTACCTGCCCATATCATCTTTATAATATATCAAATTACATCATAAATTATATCTAAAAGCATTTACTAAATGCCTAACACATATGAACGGTATGATACTTGACAGCTAATGCAAACTTTTGAAATGGTATAGTCCTGCCCTTAGGAACCTTATAATTAAATGACATGTCCAGGGATAAGTATATTACAACAAAGGTAATATATGTGCTGCTTTTAATCAGTGGAGAGACTCAGACAATAAAATGAATAATTTGTTTCTTTGATTAGCAAGGTGCTAGACTGTGATGGTCTGTTGATTCACAAAGCAAGCACAACCCTGAAGTTGTTGAAAACAGTCTGATGGGGGGAGTCCATTGGTCTTTTCTTCACCTCTGCTATTCTCCTGCCTTCATCTCCTCTAAACTTTCCTGTCCATTATCTGTTTTTGAGACCTCAGCCAAGTCTATGAAGAATGAAAGAACCTTTCAAAGCCTCAATATACATTTTTCTAAAAAGACATCAGATGGACATGGCTCTCTGCAACAGAGAATTGACTCAAACCAGTTCCAATTGTTCACTGAAGAAAACCATATACACCCAGAGAGAGGGATATGAAATATGGACCACAACGTAACATTTCCATGCTCTCTATTGATATTTGCTTGCATTGTGTTGCCTTTCTCCGATTTTCTTTTTTTTCTTGTAGATAGGATTTTTCTTGCATAACTTGTCAAGTATTTCAACATTATTAACATGTAATGGACTTCCTGCCATCTAGGGGAAGGGAGGGGACTGGGGGTAAAATGTGTAATGGAAAGCTTTGTAAAGATCAATGCTGGGGAACTACCCATACATATGTTATACAAATAAAAAGCTTTAATAAAAAGAAAAATAAATAAAATAAATAAATAAATAAAAAGACATCAAAAAGTAGTGATCAGAAATTTTAAACTGGTTTCAAATCCGCTCAGTTGTCCTTCTCTGACTATGCTTCAAGCTACTCAGTGTCCTCCCTAAAATATGAGCAATTTTAAGTGGTGTTTAAAAGATGCAAAATGGGAGGCAGTATGGTATATAGGAGAAATCACACTGTCTCTGGCATCAGTGGAATTGAATTCTAATCATACTTCTGATGACAGCTTGGTAGGGAAAGTAGATAACGCGCTGGGCTTGGAATCTTGAAGACTCCTCTTCCCAAGTTCAAATCTGGCCTCAGACACTTACCAGCTGTGTGACCCTGGACAAGTCACTTAACTCTCAGTTACCTTATCTTGTAAGATCAGCTAGAGAAGGAAAGTGAAAGCCACTGTAGTTTATTTGCCAAGAAAAGCCCAAAATGAGGTCACGAAGAGCCAGATGTGACTGAAGACCAAACAGTAAGAAGATTCCTCTGATACTTACAGCCTGCGTAATTTTGAGCAAGTCCTCTCCAGTCCTCAATTTCTTCATCTGTAAAACAAAATGAGAGGGTTGGACTAGACAGTCTCTGAGATCTCCAAACCTGGGTCCCTTCCATGATCCTATGATAGGGGAAAAGGGAATCATTGGAACAGAGGAAAGAATGTATTCTAGGCATGGATAAATGTATCACTAAGTTGGATGATGCAACTAACTTGTTCCACTCGGACACCTTGCCTTCTAACTTGATAAAAATTTAATTGAAACTGTAATGCACGAAGAAAGCAACTCAAGAATTACAAATAGTGATATTAAGGGTAATTAGTGTAGAATTCCTGCAATTTGGTGACAGTTGTCCAGACAAATTGGAATTTTTGCTACATCTCTGTTAATGTTCAAACACTTATCAAACTTATCATAACAACCATTCAAGCTACTACTTAAAAGAAGCACAGATCAAATAGTTCTTGTCAAAATACTCACCCTCTTGAGCTCAAGCACTCAGTGAAATCATCTTTAATGAATTCTAGGTCATTGTAACCTTTGGGGGCTCTGAGTAAGAGGTTTATTTATATAGGTTACAGTGACATCTTTAAGCTTTAAGGCTGAATTTGAAAATCCCTTTTTACTCTGTGTGTCACATCTAATGACTCTATGGCAAACAATGGCTTTGGCAGGGAACAACAGCCAGTGAAATTAATGAATTCTTGTTCTGTTTACCTTTCATTTGATATTAACCATCATTAAATTAGGCACTCTCTTTCCTTCAGTAAATTCCTCCTCTGATGTAATAATACTGGCTTTGTAGACAGCCTTGGATCTTTTAAAGGCTATGTCCGTTCAGTGCAAGCTTGTGAGGGGTTTGCGAGGCTAGGAGAGTTTCAGATAAGGACTGGAAAGATGGTCAGTATGGTAATGGGTTCCTGCTCAGTCAGACCTGAGCAGATTACCTGCGTTTAAGCGGACCCTGTGACAAAGGGAAGAGTTAAAGAGGAAAATCTTTAGGCTGTGAATCCGATAAAGTTACCAATCCATGCGGATTTAGGCCCTCGGCTACTGAAAACTCGGACAAATAAGCCCCTATTGTGATAAGGTTTCTGTGTTTCAGACATAACAGAAGGCTTTTCTGGGGTGATCCGAGCCCCGGCATTCCCTGGTCATCTATGGAGGTAGCCTTCTCACCTCGGGTGCATTCTTCATTCCATACCGACCTCAGTTGCCACCACTCGGTTGTCATCTCCATGGAAAAAAGAAAACAAAGGAACTCAGTCAGCTGAGCTCCCGACCGCCGCCGCCGCCACCGCCCGGGGCGGGGGCGGGGGACACTTAGTGGCCAGCGTCCGTGTCAGCACCGCTACCCTGGAGCGCAAAAGGAAGGTCACGGCCCGAGCTGGAGCCGAAGCCAGCTCCACTGAGATGGGGAACACGGCCGCCACCTGGAAGATCAACGAGCAGGATACGGTCAAAGATTTCCTAGCCAAGGCCAAAGAAGAATTCCTCAGGAAATGGGAAAATCCATCTCCGTCAAGTCCAATCCAACTGGATCAGTTTGAAAAATTCAAGACTCTAGGCACCGGTTCCTTTGGCCGAGTGATACTTGTGAAGCACAAGGAGACGGGAAACTACTTTGCCATGAAAGTCCTTGACAAACAGAAGGTGGTGAAGCTGAAACAAATCGAGCACACCCTGAATGAGAAGCGTATCCTGCAGTCCGTAGACTTCCCGTTCCTGGTCCGACTAGAATTTGCCTTCAAGGACAACACAAACCTGTACCTAATGATGGATTACATCCCAGGTGGGGAAATGTTCTCCCACCTCCGGCGCTTGGGAAGGTTCAGTGAGGCCCACGCTCGCTTTTACGCTGCCCAGATTGTCTTGACTTTTGAATACCTTCACTCACTGGACCTGATCCACCGAGACCTGAAGCCTGAGAACCTTCTCATTGATCGGCAGGGCTATATCCAGATGACAGATTTTGGTTTTGCCAAGCGTGTGAAAGGCCGAACCTGGACCTTGTGTGGGACTCCCGAGTACCTGGCTCCTGAGATCATCCTTAGTAAGGGCTATAACAAGGCTGTGGACTGGTGGGCCCTGGGCGTCCTGATCTATGAGATGACCGCCGGCTACCCCCCCTTCTTCGCAGAGCAGCCTATCAAGATATATGAAAAGATTATCGCTGGGAAGGTGCGGTTCCCCTCTCACTTCAGCCCAGATTTAAAGGACCTGCTTAGGAATCTGCTCCAAGTGAACCTCACCAAGCGTTACGGGAACCTCAAGAATGGTGTCAATGACATCAAGAACCACAAATGGTTCTCCAGCATCGACTGGATAGCCATCTACCAGAAGAAGGTGGATGCTCCCCTTGTACCAAAGTACCGAGGCGCCGGCGACACAAGTAATTTCGATGATTACGAGGAGCAGGAGCTGCGGATCTCCATCAACGAGAAATGCGCCAAGGAGTTTGCCGATTTCTGATGGTGTCACGTTTTCTTTGCGGGTGGGGGAGGGGGGAGGGGGGAATTGAATGGACTGAGGGCCCTAGAGTTCCTTGCACATTAGTTTTTTTCCCTTGGGAGTCAGGACAGCAGAGATGTTTTCAGGGTGGGGAGAGGGAGATTCAAATATCTGATGCCCCCTCTTCCCTCCCATGCCTAACACCCACTGCTTTTCTTTCACTGTCTCACTCCATCTGGTAGACCCCTGGCTAGGTTCCCTCTGCTCTTTGCCTAATTCCCTACAAGTTTCACATGAGTTTTCCAGCCCAAACAGACCTGAACCTTTCCCCTCTAACACCACCAGAGATCAGGTTTCTTTCCACCCCTGCCCCGACTCAGATTGAAATGCTTTTACCTAGAGCTAGGCCCTTGTTTTTGTAGCTCCTTATTAATCTCCCTGGTGCTGGGAAGCTGGGGCAGGAGAGCCAGGGACCCCAAGTTGGAAAATCTCCCAATTCCCAAGACTACCTGTCCCTGGAACTTCAGAACTTTAAGGGTAAAAGGGCAGACAAACCATTTCTCCACAAGGAGAAACCCTGCATGGGAAGATATTTTGGTAAAAAAATTTTGTGGCTCCTTTATATTTAAAAAAATTTTAATATTATTTAAATTTTATTTGCCTTCCATCCTAACTCCTTCCCACCTTCCCTAGCTGTCCCAAATATATGTTAATGTGACTGGATCTGCCCAAGTCAAAGACTATAGAGCTTTTAACCTCTGAGATCTTAACAGATGGTTTTGAGCTGGGTCTGTGACTTGGGGAAGGGGGGAATACTTGCTGCTAATCTCATCTAAGGAGTTGTGGCAACAATTGTGAGATTCCCTTGAGGGGTAGCTTGCCAATTTTGAAACAACCCTGACCTCTTTCAGTATTTATTAGTACCATCAACACCCTTACTCCCAGTGGTCTCCCTTCCTTATAATCAGCTCTCTTAATCCCCATAGCTTCCCTATTCCCCAGTTTTTGCTCACTTGGAGTATTAGAGCACCAGGAAAAAAAAAAACAAAAAAAAAAACTTTTCTTCAACCCACTCTGGCAGCCTAGCTTGTGATCCCTGCCAAAGAGGCCTCTCCAATATCCCTGGAGCACACCTCCTTTATTTTGGCCATTCTTATCTATAGATTTTTAATGCACAGCCACTAACTTCCCATTCTATCTGGGAGTGACATTCCCTGAAAATAAATTGAAGGATGTAGCCCACCCTGGATAGGGAAAAAGGGAAGCCTCCTCCCCACTGGGAAAAAGAAAATATTAAGTGCCTCAGCTTCAAAGTAAAGAGCTTCCTTTTGCCATGGGAATGCCAATTTTTATTTCTTAATAGATTCACCACCATCCTCCATCCCTAGAAGTATCTTCCATCTGGCTTGTCTGACATCTACCCATCGCTTCTCCCACTGACCCCTTGTTGAGGCATATGAATTATAATTTTCCCACTCTCTCTAGGAAATAGTTTGAGTGGAGAGCAGCCTACTTCTCTCTACCCCTTTTTCTTTTTTTGTCCCTTTTCTCAATTTCCCCCATCCCTGAAGGAGTTCATAGGCCTGGGCTAAGAGTGGGGGTGGGGAATACCTGGGAATTTAAAACGGTGTAATTCAAAGAAATTTGTTTCGTGGAAATGACTTCCTCTTTATGTGCTTTGTTGTAAACACATTTGAAAACTATTACCAATAAAGTTTTGTTTAAAAAAAAAAAGGAAAACAAGGGATAGTCTTGAAGTTGAACTGAACATTCAGCTGAACCAAAACCCAAACTATTAACACAGTTATTTCTGCTTTGGCCAGAAACCCTGAGGGTCTTCCCTTCCCAGATTCACTCATTCATTTATTTATTTAGATTTTTTTTTTTTTTTACTAGATGAAAGAGGAGATTCTTTGCCTCAATCGCAACCTAGCCTCAAGCACTGAATGGATGCAAGCTCAGTCAAATTGAGACCTGTTGGAGACCTTAGCTTTAAAAGGCCCCGGTATCTCATTTCATCCAGGGCTATCTCCAGTTGTCTTGATCTGTAGATCTATAGATTGCCACAGGACCCAGATGGCTCTGGAGGGGAAAGTGAGGCAGGTGACCTTGCAGGGCCCTCCCTCATTTAATTCCAGTTTATTAGCATGTTATGTCATCACCCCCCTGATGTCATGGTTCTCTTCAGGAGCAAAGGACAAACAGCACAGCCCTGTGTTCAACAGCTATTTCTTTATGTGTCTTCTTTCATAAAGCTTCTTTCATATCTCTACTAAAGCCAGGTCATTTACTTACTCTTCAATATCTGAGTTTAAAACAGCTATCCAAAGTAATTTACTAGAGTTCCCCATCATTGGGGGAACTTTTCAGGTATATTAACACAGCTTTTCTTGGCTTAAGTATGGATTGAATTAGATAAACTCCCATCAGACTCTGAGATTCTTTGACACCCCAGGAACCAGTTAAGCTAATTCAAAAAAGCTCATCCCTAGAAGGATGGCCAATAGTTAATGATTGAAATTTTTCCATGGAAACTCATAAAGATTTGCACTTAGCATAATAAATTCTTAACAGATATCTGTTGCCTTGTTTTGGCAGAGGAGAAAGGGGAAAGGTAAGAGAACACTAATTTACACCAAAAGAGGAAGAATCCACATCTGGGAATCCACAGATTTTCCAAAGAATCAAATCAAAGTGCTATTAGCAATGTATTCATTTAAGCCACACTCTACAAAAATGAAAAATATGTTTGAATTTCACATATTAATGTGGGACCAGACTCAGCTGACACTCATTTTTAAACAACTGTTAATAAATGGTTAAAACAGCAGTCATGGGCTTGAAGTAGAACTTGAAACAGAATTCTGATGAATGAATTTTGCTAACTAGTCTTCCTGATGTTGGCTATAATGTTCAATATTAGCCAAAGCATATGATCTCTTAGAACCCTTCCAGCTCTAGTACTCTATATGTTATATGTTCTACAGTCTCTCTTCTGCTGACCTTCCAAGTTGGCTTTGGTGTGTATGGGCTGATAGGTTTAGAAACCTCCAGGACTGATGCTGATTTGGAAGTTCCTAGGCCAGTTCCTGCTTTGCTAGCATTGGGCTGCGCTGGCTTGGCCTGCACCATAGGCCTGCACACTGGACCCTCTCCCTGGAAGTTGGATGACCTAAGTTGTCTTCAGTCAGAAAATATTCTACTCCATCCTTTTGGGTATTCTGATGCTCTAAAATTTGTTTAGAGTCATTCTTTAAAGGAATTTGAAGCAGTTTGGGGGAGAGGCTGGGCAAGTTCCTGCCCTTACTCTGCCATCTTAGCTCTACCTCCCCCCAAACTACTCTTCCTGCCTTAGAGAACCTTGTATTCTAATAAAGGAAAGACCATGTTAATTACTAGGTATAGTAATACTTATTATATTTTACTAATTTACTAATTTTATTACATTTACTAATTTTTAACCAAATTTACTAATTTTTACTAATAATTTACTAATTACTAGGTATAGTAATACTAAGTATAGTATCTCCACAATCTCTTCTAACTCTAGTATACAATCTCTTCCAGTTTTTATTTTTCATCTTCCATCTCTTCAGTTTTTCAATTCTGTATGTTATGCTTCTAGCCAACCTCAGCAATAGGACCAAGTTAGTTAATTTCTTAGTGCTCTAGGTAATTCTCTAAGGCTCTAAGTTGCACAAAAAAAAAAAAAAAAAAAAAATGTACAGCTCTGCTTTAGTAAAGGGAGTTTCCTTATCTGGGAGTTCCCCATGGTAAAGGAATCACAAGTTTAGTCCCAATCCCCTGCCCCTGGTATGAATAGTGAAAGAGTGAATACATCTAACATTAATTTTATTTTGAATAATAAAGTCAATTTCTGATTTATTTTTACTTTTCTTTAAAAATAAAAAAGAATGAAAATTTCATATCAAAATCAAACCTTAAGCTTTCTCATTGTAAATTTCTAAATCAAAGAAAGCCTTTCCCTTAAAGTGTCAGAAAAAAAACAAAATGGAACTGTCTACATCCATCCTAAAATGTGCCCCAGACTCTTCCTTTCTAATTTCTTGAAGCATTTCCCCACATAATTTGTCTAGAAAATTTCCCAGACTTGTTGGACTGCTTTTTTTTTAATTGGCCAAATCCTATTTGAGTGAAAAAGGAAAAAGGTTCCATTTTGTAAGTAAGAATTTTCAAGGAATGTGTGGCTCAGAATGGTGAGTAACCACCATATAATCAAAAAAGCTGGAGATAGCTCTAGGAACAAAATGAAGGTTTATTATAGGTTCTCCTGAGAATTGGGTATCCCTCCAGTTGAACAATCAAAAAGAGGAGACACTTCTGAAGACAGGTCAGTAGTTTAAATAGCCCCTAAGGCAAATACCCCTCCCACCATTGACCCTCATCCTCATTGGCTGAGGGTCTTACATTCTAAACTCAGGAACTACCCAGGAAATTGAATTTTGGCCAATAAGTGCATAGCTGCCCATATTTGATTGAAGTAGGAAGAAAATGATGTCATAGAAGAATAGCAGGAAGGGGAAGAAGGTATGTATGTTTTGGGGTCAATGCCCAAGGACTACCTCAGGCCTACTCCAACTCTGGGTTAAATGAAACCTTACTTGATTTTCACAACTGTCTGAGAGATCTCACTCCATCTCATTCAGAATTATACAATTTTTAAGTCATTCAACAAATTTCCCAGACTTTTTGGACTACTTTTTTTTTAATTGGCTAAATCCTATTTGAGTGGAAAAGGTTCCATTTTATGGATAAGAATTTTCAAGGAATAATACTATTTTTAAGTCGTTCAACAAACATGTATTTAGCACCAAGCATTGTGTTAAATGCTAGGGATACAAAAAAAAAAAAAGCACATCACTTGGCCTTTAGGAGTTCACATTCAAAGAGACACAATACACAAAACAACTAGGTACAAACAAGATATATGAAGGTCATCTTAGAGGAAAGACACTTAGCAAAAGGAGGGAGACTGGAAAAGACCTTTTGCAAAGGGTGAGATTTGAGCAGACCCTGGAAGGAAGGTAGGAAAGCCAGAAAGTAGAAAGGAACATTCAAGATATGGAGGCAGTGAAAAGACACAAAATTGTAATGTAAGAGGAGTAACTGGAAGTAGGCCAGGGAATAAAATGTACAAAGACTAGAAAGCTAGGAAGCGGACAGGTTACAAAATGTTTTCAAAGCCAAATGACTTTTTATAATTGAACTTGGAATAGGGAGCCATTGGAGTTATTAAGTTTATAGATGGGAAGGTAGTACATAATATGCTCATATGCTTTAGGAAGATCACTTTGACAACCAGGTAGAGGATCGATTAGAATAGAGAGACTTGAGGGAGGGAGATCAACCAGCAGGCAGTTGAAGGAATCCAGATGTGGAGTGATGAGGTCTTTTCTCACCAGGATGGTGGCTTTGTGATTGGGAAGAAAAAAATATTCTATATGTAGATATATCTATAGATCTCTATAAGGCATATCAATAAAGGTATTGATATAAATATAGAAATGAGAGTTGTGAAGATAGAAACAAGACTTGACAATGAATTGGATATGTAAAGTCTATGCAAATAAGAAATGAAGAATGATGCTAAGGTTGGAAGCCTGAGTAACTGGAAGGATAGTGGTATTTTCAACATTAATAGGGAAATTGGGAAAGGGGATGAGGAAAGAGAAAAAAAAAGTGCTCTTTAGGACATGCTGAGTTTGAGATGTCTACAAAACATCTAGTTTAAGATATTCACTAAGTAGTTAGTGATGCAAGACTAAGGGTCAGGAGGATAATTAGGGCTAGATAAATAGATTTGAGACTCATCTGTCCAGGGGAAGGAGAGGAGAAAATTTTGGAGCACAAGATTTTGCAAGGGTGAATGTTGAAAACTATCTTTGCATGTATTTTGAAAATAAAAATCTTTTATTTTAAAAAAATTATATTTGAACACATGGAAGTTGATGAAATTATGCAGTGGAGGGAAAAGAGAAGAGGTCCCAAGAGAAAGTCTTGGAGAATATATTCCCCAGGATCTGGAAAAGATATATAGCAAAGAAAACTAAAAAGGTGTGGCCAGATAAATAGGAGAACCATGATAGAACAGTGTCACAAAAATTTAGAAAGGAGAGAGCATTTAGGATAAAAATGTGTTTGACAATGTCATGTTGCAAAGAGATCAAGAAAGATGAGGATTTTATCAGTTGAAACAGCTACACAAGAGCTCGATTCACTGAGAGGTACAGTTTTCTTGAGAGAAAAAAGAAATGGAACAATAAGACATTTTATATAGATCTCTGTGGGATTACTGAAACATAAAAACAAAATAAAACAAACAAAAAAATCTTTTTTTTTTCTTGCTAATGCCTGCCTTCATGAAACATTACTGGTTTAAAAAAGGAAGAAGTACCACTCCTGTTTGTCCAGTCAATTTCTCATGTCAAAGCAAAGTGCATATAGGAAAAAGCTGTCTAATCAAGTTCTAGGAAGAAGAAAGGATCATATCTAAATTATTTGAGCACAGCCCAATTGTCAATTTTTTTAAATTTAATATTTTGTTTTCCCCAATTACATGTAAAAACAATTTTAAACATTCATTTAAAAAAATTGAATTCTAAGTTCTCTCCCTTCCTCCTTCCCTTCCCCCTGTCATGGAGAAGACAAGCAATTTGCTGTAGGTTATACAAGTGCAGTCATGGAAAACATATACCCAAGTTAGTCATGTTGTGAGAGAAAAGAAGGTAAAGACAAAAGTATTCTTTGATCTGGATTCAGACTCTTTCAGTTCTCTTTATTAGCTTAATCCCACTAATCTTGTTTATCTTCACAGGCCAAGAAGCTACAATCACTAACTGACACTAATTGGCAATAAACACTTTAACATAACTGTAAGCTTCAAACTATAGCATTTTTCTTACAAGTTCTTCAGAATTATCTTACATTTTTGTATTGCTGAGAATAGAATAGCTAAGTCATTCACAACTGATCAATATATGCTGCTGTTATTAAATGAAATGAGCAGAATCAGAATATTATATATATACATAGATATATCAGTTCTTCTAAGTCTTTTCATGTTTTTCTGAGTGCATCCTACTCCTTAGCACAATAGCATAACAGTACTTAGCATCACAGTCATATACTACAACTTGCCCAGATATTCCCCAATTGAAGGACATCCCTTCAATTTCTAATTCCTTCCCATCACTAGGAGTCTAGAAATATTTCTGTACTTATAATTCCTTTTCATTTTTGTCTTTTAATTTTTTTAGGATAGATACAAACTTAGTAATGTTGTCAAAGAGTATGTGTAATTTTATAACCCTTTGGACTAGAGCCAAATTGCTCTGTAGAATGTTTGAATCAATATGCACTTTCACCCATAGTGCATCAGTGTCTCAATTTTCCCATATCCTCATTAATATATCTCATTTTCTTTTCCGTCATAGCTACCACCCCACATCTATCAGATTGGTTACTAAGAATTCTTTTAGTTTGCTTTTCTCTAATAAATAGTGATTTAGAGCATTTCTGAGTGTCTTTTTGATTTTCCATGTCACATATATATATTCTATAGTCAGGATCTTTTTTTACTTTTAACTCTATGAAGTGGGGTCCTCTTTCTGGAGTGGAAGGAACACTGTCCCAAGTTTCAGGGCTTTTGTGTTGCTCTTTTGAGATATCATCTGGGTACTTGTATTTTTGGTTCTTCCAAAGTTGTATGATCCATGGAGAGGTGTATTTATGACTCTCCTGGCCTGTGCTCTGGTCTCTGAGGGACCAGAATTTCTCTTTTCTGCTCTGGAGTTGGGACCAGGATCCCAGTTCTCCTGCAGCCACAAGTTCTGATATGCTAATGCCCCTCTTGTCCTGGGAGTGAGACGCAGGGCTGTGACCCAGATCCAAATTTGGGCAATGTGGCAGTGTCCTGTACTAGGTACAATCAAAAGGCCACTGGAAACTCTTCTTAGCAGTTGTCTGCATTTTCACCTGTGGGCTCCCAGGTCTGGACACTGCCACTGCTACTACTCTTCAGGTAACTGCAAGGCCTCTTGCTACCTTGCAGAGCTATTGCCCTCCCTGAACTGTCCTCCACTCTCACCTCCTGCCAATCTTCTCACTCTGTCCATTTATGAGTTCTGCCACTCGAATTTATTTTGAAACATTATTTGAAGTTGTTTGGAGCGTTTAGGGGAGAACTCAGGTGAATCCCTGCCTTTTCTCTCCCCTGCTGTAATTCAAAAATAGAAAAAGTCAGTGGCTGCTAAAACACCCAAGACATTCCATTTTAGCCTTGGAATCAATTAATTTCACAGTTTTATTTCTCAAGTACAGAGAATCAGCCACATTCAAACAAATAGTTCAGAGGATGGTTTTCCCCTCTGACTAGATGAGTGATTGGAGCCTTTGGCTGCATTCATGCAAACACAAACTTGGAATCCTAACATTTTTGAATTGGACAGAACTCTAGAATTAGCAGTAAAGTTCCTTTACTACACAGATAAGGAAACTGAGAGGCTCCTTACTGATCTTACCTGCTTTCATGAATTTGACTATTATAATTGACCCCACCTCATCTCATTGATCTCCAATTTTATTTTAACAAATGCCTACTGAATACTTCTACTTGGATGTCCTGCTAGGACACCAAATTTAGCATGTCCATGCTAAAATATCAATTTCCTTCCCTAAACCTGCCCTTCCTCCAGACTTCTCTAGTCAATTTTTTTGGCCTGAAATTTTAGATGCATTTTTTACTGTTGTCCCCATTTTACATCCACATCCACTCATTTATCAAGTTCTGTCATGTTGCCTCTATAATATCTCCTAAATCCATTGATTTATTTCAATCAAATAATCACCATATCTCAGCTTTTCTTTACATTTCACTAGGGCAGTAGTCCTCCTAGACACTAGAATAAAGTATAAAATATATTTATCCTGCAATTTCGGGGGTTCATGATGTCTAGGTATAAAAAGGATATGATAAAACATCCCAGCGTTCCTCATTTTAAATATAGGGAAATTATGGCGGGTTGGTAAAATAATGCGTTCTAAATCACAAAGTACTTAGCATCAGAAATAGTAACAGAATTCAGGTCCTACGGTGCCCATGCTCCTTCTGCTGTTCCATTTAAGCACTTCTTCAGGGATCTACTGAACAGTGTTGGGCTTGGAGTGAATAGAACCTCATTTTGAATCCTACCCTATTCAATCACAAAATATGTGTCCCTGGGCAAATCATTTAGCCTATCTGTGCCTCAGTTTCCCCATTTATAAAATGAGAGGAGTCAGACTAAATGGTTCCTGATGTTCCTTTCCACTCTAATCTATAATCATTTATTTAAGATGGTTCTCCTTTGTGCCCTCTGGACTACTGAGTGTTTCTCATTCTTATCTTGCGTCTTCCTACATAAGGCCCCTCTTTTTTGAATATCGTCCCTCCTTCCCTTTTCCCACTGAAATGTTTTTCTCTCCTTTCAAAATAATGGAAGCCAGCTCTTCCTTGGAGCTTTTCCTGGTCTTGGCTGAAAGCGTTCTCCCGTCCTTGGTTTTCCCAGCGGCCCTCTGACTATATGGGCCCTTTTATCTCTGTTCTATGGGATACTACTTACATAAGGTGTATTTTTGTGTTGCTGTTCAATGGTTCAGCCATGTCTAACTGTGCGACTCCATGGGCTTTCCTGGACAAAGATATTAGAGTGGTTCACCACTTCCTTCATTGGTGTATTCCTCTTTTACAGATGAGAAACTGACTTCAATAAATATAATAAATATATAAATAAAAAAGGGTCAAATAACTTGCTAATAAGTTTGGACTTGAATTCAGATCTTCCTGACTCCAGGCCCGGCACTCCATCAACTATGTCACTTAGCTGTCTCCTAAGATAAACTTTTTCAGAAAAACATCGTTTTTCATCTTTGAATCCCCAGCACCTGGCATAGTGCTTGGCCCAGAAGAGGCACCAGTCAATCAATCAACAAATGATTATTAAGTATTTATAGTATGATCAGTGTGGTCTTAGGTGCTCAGGATTCTAATACAATCCTTCTTCCCCAAAACCTTACATTCATTCTAACTGAAGACAAGAAATACATGCAAATTATGCGCAGCATAAAAACAAACTGAATAGATCCAGCCATTCTGGAGAGCAATTTGGAACAATACTCAAAAGTTATTAAACTGTGCATACCCTTTGACCCAGCAGTGTTTCTATTGGGCCTATAACCCAAAGAGATCTTAGATGAGGGAAAGGGCCCCACATGTGCAAAAATGTTTGTGGCAGCTCTTTTTGTAGTGGCAAGTGGAAACTGAATGGATGCCCATCAATTGGAGAATGGCTGAACAAATTATGGTATATGAATGTTATGGAATATTATTGCTTTATAAGAAACAACCAGCAGGACGATTTCAGAGAGGCCTGGAGAGACTTGCATGAACTGATGCTGAGTGAAATGAGCAGAACCAAGAGATCATTATACACAGCAACAAGACTATATGATGATCAATTCTGATGCACGTGGCTTTCTTCAACAATGAGGTGATTCAAACCAGTTCCAATTGGTTAGTGACGAAGAAAGTCATATACACCCAGAGAGGCCTGTGGGACCACAACATAGATTTCTCAGATTTTTTTTTTCTTGTAGATACAATTTTTCTTGCACAAGATAAGTGTGGAAATATGTGTATATATATATATTTGATTTGTCAAGCAATTTAATGTAATTAACATGTAGTGGACTTCCTGCCATCTAGGGGAGGGATGGGGACTAGGAGGAAAATGTTGAAGAATTACCCATACATATATTTTGCAAATAAAAAGCTTTAATAAAGAAAAAACTGAATAAATACAAACACATGCAAAATAGTTAAATGCAAAGTAATTTGAGAAGGAGCATATTGGCAGTTATGGGGTCTGTATCTGCTCATCCTTGAACTGAATCTTTAGGGAAGGTGGAGGTAAGGAAGAATTGCATTGAAGGCAAGAGAGGGAGCCAGCCAGAAGAAGATGAAATGTGGGCCGTTTGACGGGCGTGAAAGGAAGGGAAGTCATGACCAATGAGGCTGGAGAGAGGGATTAAGGCAAGGTCCTGAAGATCTTTAAAGATCAGCAGCAGAGGTCATAGCTGGTCCTTAAGGCAACAGAAACCCACTGGAGAAAATCACGGGGTGAGTGAAGGAATCACAAAATCAGACCTGCATTTAGAGAACTGTAACAAGGGGTCTTGAAGCAGAGAGGCGAATGAAAAGGCTCTGGAGGTGTTTCACTGAGAGGTGAGGAGTGCCTGAACCAAGGGATAACTGAGGAAGGGGAGAAGGGCTAAGAACAGAAGTACTGGGGTTAGAAGTGGCAAGATATGGCTGCTGACTGGATTACAGGGAGTAAGAAGAGAGAGAAACTGAGGGCACTAATAATATTACGGACTTGGCAACTGGAAGAAATAAGGAAGGTTGGTGTGAAAGAGAATGAGTTCTGTATTATATAGGATAAGGTCAATGATAGATACAATTAGCCATAATATAATTAGGTATAAATAATATTTCCAGGACATTTAGTTGGAAATGTCCAATAGGATATATACATACATGCATGCATACCTACACACACACACACACACACACACACACACACACAAATATATATATATATATGTATATATTCATGTAACTCCTTAAGGTCACACACAGAGGGGAAATAATAGGATTTGAACCCAGATCTTCTCATTCCAATTCAGAATGATTTGTGAAATCATCTTTTAACTATTTCAAATGCAAATAGTTTTTTGACCAGATATATGATTTTATCGCTATGAGAAAATCTCTATTGGATCACACTACCTTTCAGGAATTTATGAATTTAAATATATTATCTCTGCTCTGTCTCCCGAGATTCTTTACAAGTTTCTACAATGTGCCAAAAGCTTAGAGAGACCTCTCAAATGACCATTCTGCACAGTATAGAATATCAGTGCATAAAACTATGCATTTTTTTTTAAATTTCTTTTGGCTATCATAGAAATCGGCAACTACCATTATTTTGATCACTAGGTTTAATTTGATGGTTTCTTTGAGAAACACTTATCATGGCACAAATTCTATCTCTATGGAAAATGAAAGGAAGAGGAGGAATTTTTGCTTTAGCTAATGCAGGTTACTTACCCTCCCTGGACATCGCTGGGTATTTCACTGCTGCCCTTGTAGGCCATGAGGAGTTTAATCGTCAGACTGATTTAATTAAACCTGCTTGTTTGTGCAAACTGATGATCTGTCGGCTTAATCAATTGCCTCACTGCCATACATATACATCTCATATTCATGGCAGTGGGGTTTTGTATTCTAGGCAATGCCTTCTTGTATCTTGAGACTGTATACTTTCTTACTCAGTCCACATAAAACACAGCTTTTTTTTCCCCACACACATTTTGATGGTTGAAATGGGATGCCGACCACATTAATGGTTACCTCTGAAAAGGAAAAAGACATGCTGACTTTACTTTTTTTCTACCTTTTAAAAAAATCTTCTCTTCCCACTGCTCTGGGTTTCTTAGACAATGATAATCAGCAATATTCACTGACTGAGAATTTAATTAAATTCTCCTAGGAAGCTAGATGGCACAGTATATATTGGACAATATTGGACTTGGAGTCAGAAAGATCCTAATTCCACTTCTTCCTTAAACTTTCAAGCCTTTAACTACTTTCTAACATCTAACAGCTTTCATGCTCAGTTTTCTTTATCTGGAAAATGGGGTAATGATAGCATCTTCCTCTTAGCATTGCTATGAGAAGAGAGTACATTCAAAAACACTTTGTAAACTTTAAAGTGTTACATAAATGCTAGCTATTATTAATGTCAGTTCAGTAAACATCTATGAAGCTTCTATTCCATGTAAGACCTTAAAGATACAAAAGAGATATGATACAGATCCAATTTCAATTATTTATTATGACATTAGCAAGAGAAAGAAGGGAGGGAGGGAAACAGAAATAGAGAAGAGAGACAGAGAAAGACAGAGGGATAGAGAGACAGAAAAGATAGAAACAGAGAGAGACAGAAAAAATAGAAAGACAGACCGAAGGACAGAGACAGAGAGAGACAGTGAAAGAAACAGAAGGACAGAGAGAGAGACACAGACAGAGACAGAGAGAGAGGTGGAACCAAGTTGGCAGAAAAGAGTTAGGAAACTGAGTCCTTCTGTATTCCCTCATAAATGATGTTAAATTGAGTCTCTAAATAAATTCTGGAGTAACAGAGCAGTGGGCAAGCCACCAGCACCTGAGGCCCCAGAGCTCAAAGCCAGTGATCAGGTCCCTTGGCTCAGTACAAGAAGCTTGGGACAGTGGCCCTTGTGCCCCAAGAGCAGAACTCAACTTTAAAAGTCACAAAGTATCAGGGAAGCTAGGTGACAGTGGATAGAGCATTGGCCCTGTAGTCAGGAGTTCAAATCCGGCCTCTGACACTTAGCCCCTAGCTGTATGACCCTGAGTAAGCTACTTACCCCCAATTACCTCACACAAAAAAAACCCACAAAATAAACCCAAAAAATGATCAAAAAACAGAAAAAAAAAAACCTAGACCACAGAAAGCTACCATGGTGACAGGGAAGATCAAAACACAAACACAGAAGAGAACCAGTGTCAAAAATGCTTACATGCAAATTGGTCTCAAGCTCAAAAAGCTTTCCTGGACAAAAAGAATTTTAAAAATCAAATAAGAGAGACAGAAGAAAATTAAGGCGGGGGGAGATGAAAGTTATGCAAGAGAGAATCAATAGCTTGAAAAAGGAAGGACAAAAATGGACTGAACAAAACAATTACTTTAAGATTAGAATTGGCCAAATGGGAAAAAAAAATAAGAAAGCAACTCCTGTAGAAGCAGAATTGGCCAAATGGAAAAGGAGATAAAAAAGCTAAAGAAAGAAAATAATTCCTTAAAACTTAGAATTGTGCAAGTGGAAGCTAATCATTCTACGAGACATCAAGAAAAAGTCAAAACAAAATTAAGAGAATGAAAAAAATAGAGGAAAATATAAAATTCCTCATTAGAAAAACAACTGATCTGGAAAGTCAGTCTGGGAGAGATAATTTAAGAATTACTGGACTGCCTGAAAGCTATTATCAAAAAAAAAAAAAGTTTCAAGAAATTATCAAGTAAAACTGGCCTGATAGCCCAGAATCTGAGGGTGAAATAATCATTGAAAGAATCCACTAGTTAGCTCCTGAAATCTCTTTCCCAAATGAAAACTCCAAGAATATTATAGCCAAATTCCATAATTATCATGTCAAGGAGAAAATACTGCAAGCAATCATAAAGAAACAATTCAAATATCAAGAAGCCACAGTTGGGATTACACAAAATTTAGCAGCTTCTACATTACAGAATCATAGATTTGAAAGATGATGATATTCTGGAAGGCTAAGGAGCTTGGATTACAACCAAGAATCAGCTGCCCAGCAAACTTGAACATTATCTTTCAGGGAAAAGATGGATTTTCAGTGAAATAGGGTACTTTCAGACTTTCCTGATGAGAACACCACAGCCAAACAGAAAAACTGATCTTCAAATACAAGACTCAAGAGAAGTATAAAAAGGTAAATAGGAAAGAAAAAAAAATATTATTCAATAAGATTAAGTTATTTACATCCCTATATGGGAAGATGATCCTTATAACTCTTGAGAACTGTCTCTGTATTAGGGCAGTTAGAAGGAGTATATATAGACAGAAGGTGTGGGTATAAGTTGGCTTTGATGTGATATAAAAAAATTTAAGAAGTGAAGAAAATATTTGTATTGGGGAAGAGGAAAGGTAGAAATAGGGAGTTGATTAATGACTTGTTCAATTTCTTTTTCTAAAATGGGACTGTTTAAGTAATTTATTTCCTCTTCTGTTAATCTGGGCAATCTATATTTTTGTAGATATTCCTCCATTTCACTTAGGTTATCGAATTTATTGGCATAAAGTTGGGCAAAGTAACTCCTGATTATTGCTCTAATTTCCTCTTCATTGGTGGAAAGTTCTCCCTTTTCATTTTTGAGACTTACAATTTGATTTTTTCTTTCCTTTTTCTAATTAAATTAACTAGAGGTTTATCTATTTTGTTGGTTTTTTCATAAAACCAACTTTTAGTTTTATTTATTAATTCAATAGTTGTTTTACTTTCAATTTTATTTATCTCCTCTTATTTTTAGGATTTCAAGTTTGGTATTTGATTGGGGGTTTTTAATTTGTTCTTTCTCTAGCTTTTTTAGTTGCAAGCCCAATTTATTGATTTTCTCTTTCTCTATTTTATACAAATAAGCATCTAGAGATATAAAATTTCCCCTTATTACCGCTTTGGCTGTATCCCACAAATTTTGGTATGTTGTCTCATTATTGTCATTCTCTTGGATGAAATTAGTAATTGTGTCTGTAATTTACTGTTTCACCCATTCATTCTTTAGGATAAAATTATTTAGCTTCCAATTGCTTTTTGGTTTATTTTCTCCTGGCCTTATATTGCATATGATTTTTATTCCGTCATGATCTGAAAAAAATACATTTACTATTTCTGCCTTCCTGCATTTGATTTTGAGGTTTTTGTGCCCTAACACATGGTCAATTTTTGTATAAGTTCCATGGACTTCTGAGAAAAAAGTAAACTCCTTTCTGTCTCCATTTAATTTCCTCCAAAGGTCTATCATACCTAACTTTTCTAACATTTTGTTTACCTCCTTAACTTCTTTCTTATTTATTTTGTGGTTTGATTTATCTAGTTCTGAGAGAGGGAGGTTGAGATCCCCCACTAGTATAGTTTTGCTGTCTATTTCTTCTTGCATCTCTCTTAACTTCTCCTCTAGGAATTTCCATGCTATACCACTTGGTGCATATATGTTTAGTATTGATATTGCTTCATTGTCTATGGTACCTTTTAGGAAGATATAATTTCCTTCTTTGTCTCTTTTAATTAGATCTATCTTTGCTTTTACTTGGTCTGAGATCAGGATTGCTACCCCTGCTTTTTTTTGTTGTTGTTGTTCACCTGAAGCATAATAGATTCTGCTCCAGCCTTTTACCTTCACCCTATATGTGTCTATGTTTTAGATGCATTTCTTGTATACAACATATTGTTGGATTCTAGTTTTTAATCCAGTCTGCTATCCGCTTCTGCTTTATGGGAGGAAAGGTAGAAATAGAATGGAGTAAATTACATCACATGAAAAGGTGCAAAAGAATTATTACAATAGAAGGAAAGAAAGGAGAAATGAACATTGTTTGAATCTTATTCTCATCAGATTTGGCTCAAAGGGAATAAATAATACATACACTCAATTGGGTATAGAAATATATCTTACTCTTAAGGGAAAGAGGAAAGCAAAGGGAAGGCAGAAGTCAGAGGAAAAGGTCTGGGAATGAAAAAAGTGAATGCTCAGGGAATGGCTAAAAACTCAGGTTAACCAGGTTGGCAAGGTGCGCCTAGGTGATAGTATGCAATTAGATTATAAAGGCTTTGGGACCAGATTGTAGATGACTGACTACCAAGCTAAAGAGTTTGAATTTCATTAAATCAGCATTGTTGGGGTAGGGAGTAGGTGATGGGGAGCCGCTGTAAGTTTCTAACACAGTATGAAGTAATAATAGGTATGCTTTCAGTAGAGTAACCTAACAGTGGTATATAGGATGGCAGAGGCGACTTAGAGGCAAGAAGGCTGATTAGGAAGCTATCGCAATAATTGTAGAGTCATGAAGTGACAGGGGCTAAACTAGGATTATGGCCACAGAAATGAAAGGAAGGAAATAAGTTGAGTCTTAAAAGGCAGGTCTTAAGGTTTTTACTTACAGCTCTCTGCCCTGTAAGAAAATATTTTCCCTTCTTCCTTTAACACGAGTTCCCTTGAAAATCCCTTATATTGCATTAGAAGCTGTTTAGGTTTCTAATGAAGCTGTGGTACAGTCCTCTTTTGCTACATGAAAAATGTTCTGAAATGTTATTTTACTGATAGTAAGTTGGGGATTCAGAACAGAGAGCATTAAGGTTAATTACCTAATAATTTACTACTCCAAATGCATCTGTGGACACTTTGATTTTCACTAATTGTGGTGTTGAACAAAGTAAACAATCGTTTCTTCATATTCCAGCTATGGGAGCCTGGCAGGAGAAACCTTTCAATGATTTGTGATCCCTTCTTTTACCCTTGAGCATGATGGCTCTTGAAGGGAGGTTGAAAAGACCAACAGTGCTAGAGTCTCAGAAGATTGGGTTAGTAATGATTCCCCTTAATGAGACTGCAACCAACTACCTTTTGCTGCACCACCAAATATGGCATGAACTTCAATCATGCAAGAAGAAAAACTAGCGGGATTTGTTGTTTCTCAGTCCCATGATTCAGAATACATAGTAGTCAAGCAGCCCCCCACCTTTTAAGGGAGAGATGGTCTCACTTCCCCATGACCAGAGATCTATGAATAGAATTAATACAATTCTTTTTCTTTTTTAAAAAAACTTTATCATAGAGCCAGAAACATTTATGTTTCCTTCATGTTTATAGAAATAGTTCCATTCTCAACAAGAACAAATAAATGAAATGTGGAGCAAATCCCCAAATTAATCCTTAAAATTTGAACTATTTACATTTTGATTTAAAGAAATATAATAATGCAATATGTATACTTGATCATAGTAAGAATAATATTGATGCTTGTTCTGTGCCTTCTTCCAAACCTTTCTGTGAACTTAACGTTTGCAAGATTTCTTTTCATATGATTGTAGCAAATGTGTGCTATTCCTGTTCTGCTGACTTCATTTTGGGTCTTTACAACAAAGCCTTTCCACAGCTTTTTAAATGTTTTGTATTTATTGTTTTTGAAGCACAGAAGTCTTTCATGATATTACTCAAATTCAGTTCAACATAATCCAACAAATTCAACTCATCCTTCAAATATGTACTAATTGTGAGCCCTCAACTAAGTGTGGTAGATAGAAAAACAAAGAAAACATTTCATGCCCTCAAAACATTTACATTGTACTGAGAGATTCACCACATGCTTAAATCAATAAAAACAAGAAAAAAATAGAAGGGAGAGAGCACTGGTGAGTGAGGAAACCTGGAAGAATTTCTGTATAAGGTGATTCCTGAAAGCTTAGGTGAAAATAAGGAAAATAAGGATAGCTAAAAGTAAAGAGGAAGTTGTTCCAGGAATTAGGAACAGATAAATTGAAGGAAGAAGTTATAAAAGATAAGTCTGCAAAGGTAATTGAAAACCAGGTTGTGAAAAGACTTAAATACAAGGGTGGAAGTTTACATTTTATCTAGAAACAATGAAGAATTATAGATTTTTGAACAAGAGAATAACATTAGTCCTGTATCTTAAAAAATTTATTTAAATAACTAGATGGAAAATGAATGAATGAGCGAAAAAGCACCCATTAAGTATTTCCTTAATGGGATTAAGCTCTGGGGATGTAAAGACAAGAAGCAAAACAACTCCTTCTGTCAAGGAGGTGGTAGTAGTGATGGTAGTGGTTGCTGAGCAGCTAGATAGTAGGTGGAGGACTGAATCTGAAGTCAAGAAGACTTGAATTCAAATCTGACCTCAGACATATTAACTGCGTGATCTTAGACAAGTCACTTAGCCCTGTTTGCCTCAGTTTCCCCATCTGTAAATTGAACTGGAGAAGGAAATGGCAAACCACTCCAGTGTCTTTGCCATGAAAACCCCAAATGGAGTTGGAAAGAATTGGACATGATAGAAAATTGGAAGGATTTCTGATTTCTGTGTTAAGCTGTAGGGACATAAACACAAAAAAACAAGACAATTCCTACCATCAAATAACTTAGATTTTGATAAGGAAAACATGAAGGCCATGGGGGTATTTTGTTCTGGGCAATCCCTGGAGAGGTGAATGGATTAATGGAACAATTGATATCCTGTTATCAGTAATGTTCACATTGATTTGATTATTGCTCCCAGAGCTTGAGGCAAAAAGCACCATGGATAGAGGGGAAGAAAGACAGTATGGCATAAATGTGGACAGGACACAATGTGATAAGTCTGAGTCAGGCTAGATGAGATGGACTGTCACCAATCAGAATCTCAGGCTCCCAGAGAGGAGGTGGAAGCTGCAGTAAAGGAGGATGACATAAAGATGGCCAGGTTAGCAGAATGGTAAAGGCCCGAATAAATTAGAAATGGGTCAGATTGAACTCAAAGAGTCCATGTAAGTGGCTATAATAATAGTCCTGAAGAAAGTAAATGCAATCCTGAACAAGGATTCATAATCCATATGAATAGAAAAGAAAGGATATATGAAATATTTTGTCAAAGTAGAATCAATAAATGATTAATGCTAGGGGATGAGGCAGAGGAAAGTATCTGGGGTGACTCTGGGAGGATGTGGATCTGGGTCATGGGCCCAGGAATCCTGGTCACAGACAAACAATAGTATCATCAAACTGAAGAATTTGAGAAGCCAGTGGAGTGTCCAGGTAGAAATATTCACTAACATTTACCCATGAAAGACTGGGGTTTGAGAGAGAAATTAGTGTTTTTTTATTAAGTACTTTCTATGTCCAAGGTTCTGAGCACTCTGAAATTAATGAGAGGTAATCAGGGAAAGAATGCTTTCTGAATGTCCTTATGCACTAAGAATTGAAAAATTGTCGACTTTTCAAATTAATTAAGTTCTAAATGAAAGCTCTAAAGTATCACAAAGACCCTCCCCCCATTTTTAAATTACAAACAAAATATCTTCTTTTTGAACGTACATTATCTGACAAGAGACTTTGTCAACTTGACTCAATGTCTTATGATTATATGATTATAAAACCTTATGTGTCCTTTAACCTTTTCAATTTTTTTTATATTTACAAATAGAATCAGGACTTTCAAGTGGAAAGGATCCTGTCCAAGCCTCTCATTTTTTCAAATTAGGAAACAGAGGCTCAGAGAGACTAGCTGACCAAAGTCACACAGATAGATCATAAGTAATAGAGCTGGTATTCTCCAGGCCTTAAAGGTTTTTTGTTTTTTTTTTTTTTCTATCTTGGTAGGACCTAGCAGAGCTTCCAACATTGCTGGCCTAAGTTTTAAAGACAGTGGCACCTCAGTACTCAAAAAGCTATGAGAAGGGGATTTGAGTGTTTCCAGAGTGCTGGAAAATTCACTTTTTTTTTTTTTTTAAACAGGAAAGCTAATTTTTTTTTCTCTCCAAAGAGTAAGCTAGGTATATTTGCATTGCTGTTTTCAGACCCAATCTAAAGTCAGATATCTACAAAAGATCCTTCTAGGCAGAAATAAATGAGAGGAAACATCCACTACCACAGACAGAGACTCTGAAGTTCACGTCAACAAGAGAGCTCTGCCCACTTAACCAATCCAGTCCTATAAGTATTTATTGCCTACTGATGCAAAGCACTGAGCCAGATTTCAGGGCTACAAAGACAAAACAGAAAGTCTCTGACCTCAAGGACCTTACATTCAATTAGGTAATGCAACACATGGAAAAAGAAAGAAAATACATGGTTATTTGTGGAATAAGAGAGTCTTAGCCACTAAAAGAGAAGGTTCCTGAAAGAGATGATGGCATGTAAATGGAGCCAGAAGTTAGCAACTAATAAGTGGACATGAAGAGAGAATTCATTCAAGAATGGGAAGAGCTGTGCAAAGACCCACAAATAGGATGTGGAATGGATAGCTCAGAAACTAGTAAGGAGGCTTGATTGGCTGCACCATAGCAGCAAGTAAGAATGAAGGGGATTGATGCAAAATAGGCTGGAAAGCAGGCCGGAACTAGGATCTGAAGGGTTTTTGATGATGATCTGAAGCTACACACATACACACACCAGTAGGAATACTCTACCTACAACTCTGAACCTCTATTTTCTCATTTTTAAAACGACTATCACTGGGGCAGCTAGGTGGTACAGTGGATAGAGCACCAGCCCTGAAGTCAGGAGGACCTGAGTTCAAATTTGGTCTCAGACACTTAACACTTCCTGGCTGTGTGACCCTGGGCAAGTCACTTAACCCCAATTGCCTCAGCAAAAAGCAAAAAAAAAAAAAAAAAAAAGACTATCACTAAGGCAAAAGATATTGTAATGATCAAATGAAGTAACATAAATATCAGTTCTTATTCCATCTCATAGTTACATTCCCAGGGATGAAGTATAATTTGGATACTTTATGAGGTAAATGCTCCATATAATTTTATTCAGTGTTCATTGTATGGCTCACTTAAGAGAGGGACTAGAATCTGATCCAAATACAATTCAGCTTTTTCTTTTAAAAATTAGAACAAATGACATCAAACACCATCCTCAAGTATGCACAGATAGTCTCTTATTCTTTCCTCTGCCTCAATACTTATCTCAATTGGTTCCCAGACAGATCCAGTTCTTACTGGGGTCAAGGCTAAATTTGTTTGCAAACCAGCCAAAGGGTGTATATTAGTTGTGATATAATAGGATTCTTTGGTCCCCTGATTTTTAGGGGGGCCTGGATCAGGAAACCCTGAATTTTCTGGTTTGAAGTCTGTCTCCTGATTCTAAGCACTCTTTAGCCCACCACCCTCCACCCTTAATTCATCTAGAGATTACTCCCTAGCCCATCACCCTAAATTTATCTGGAGATTGCTCCTTAGCCTCGGGTCATAGAATCCACATGTACTCCTTAGCCTCAGGCTATAGAAGACTGGATAAAGCTGTTCTGTCTTTCTGTGCTTTGCTGTTTTCCAATCAGTAATCTAGCCCTCTGAGAATTCTGTGTCAATAAACATTTTTTTTTGTCAACTTAACCTGGAGACTGGGCCTGAATTCTTTTGCAATACCTGCCCCAAACGTTATTAGGGTGCCTCATCCCTCAACAGTTGTATCTATGCACGTCATCTTCCACAAGATGCAGTCAAGACTAAGCTTTTTTCCAAACATGCAAAGATATTTTTCATTGCATAGAGAGATAGGGTTTTGAGAGGAGGGAATGTGACTGTTCTGTGCCCATCACTGTGATGGGAACTAAGAGATATATTTAGCTATCTGTATCAAGATGTTTAATATAGAGTATAGAAGATTCACACATATGCAATAATTAGCAAATGGCACCATAGTCCATAATTAAATGCCACATTGTAATGTCATCAGAACTCAGAGAAGAGTATAAGCAAGAGTAGCTGGGAAGGCAACAGCCCAAGGGCAAGGTCATAAGTGTCTAGAGTGAGAGGAGAGAATAAGAATGGGAAGAAGAAAGATGTGAAAATAAGAATCAATAGGACTTGATGACTCGGGCAATATGGGGATGAAGAAACAGGATAACTCAAAGAAGACTGGAAGATCTCTAGTGTGACTGACTGGAAGAGCAATGGTTTCTTTTATAGTCAGGAAGTTGGGAGAGGAAGCCACCTTAGAAAGGGAAAGAAGAGAAGAAAGATAGCCAACTGAAAACATCAAGCTGGCAACTGGGGATCTGGGGCTGGACTTTAGAAGAGAAAAGCTTGATACTTTCTGAGAAATACTTGGCTGAAACATTCAGCCAAACCACACATGCATGATATCTCCTGCTTAAAACCTTTGATGCTTACAGTATTTTTCTGTTCTTCGCCCTGTGAGATGCATCGGATCACAGAAACTGAGCCAGAAGGTGCCTCCAGGCAGGCTTCACCCAAGTCATTCTAAATAAATTGCTATCTCTTCCTTTCCTTAAGGTCCCCAGGAAAGAAATTCCATCATCCTGGTGAAACTTGTTTTGGTGCTTACCCACTCAGACTAGCCAGATCTAACTTTGTTCCCTTGAGCTGGAATTTACCTCGTTATTCTTTTCTGTCCTAAATGGGAGACAAACTCTACTGTCATTATCCCTTATGTGTAGATGCACCAGCTTTGTATGCCTGGGTTGGCTAACTAGCCTCTTTTTATATTCTTTACATACTTCACCCCTTGCCTTCATGCTTTTGCTCTGGCTATCCCTCCTTCTTGGATATTTCCATATCTAAGAATTCCTAGTTTCCTCTGAGGCTTAGGAAAAACATTACTCTCCATAAGAGTTCTTTTCTGATCCTCCCCAAAACTAGTGATCACCGGCCCCTTCCTAATCCACCACCTTCAAAGGGCATGTGGTCTACATGCTTCTTACAGGCAGGGATCACTTTCACTTTTGTCTTTATACTCCCAGCACGCCTGGCACACAGTAGGTCAATAAATAATTGTTCATTGGGATGACATAACTATCTAAAAATCTGAAAAACTCTAGATAGGCCCTGCCTGGGGGGAGAATTCTTCAGCAGCCTTAGAGGGGAAATTTCCCTTTGTGTGAATATGGATGGTGCTATCTCCATGGACAGATTCCCAGGTAAAAAGCTTTTGGCCTTGATAGAAATGAGTGGGTCCTGGCAGACTATTTTTTTTTTTTTTTTTTTTTTCTTTTTGAGGCAACTGAGGTTAAGTGACTTGCCCAGGGTCACACAGCTAGGGAATGTTAAGTGTCTGAGACCAGATTTGAACTCAGGTCCTCCTGACTTCAGGGCTGGTGCTCTATCCACTGCACCACCTAGCTGCCCCTCTGGCAGACTATTTTTAAATAATCTGAAATAGCTGAAATAAGCGAGTGACCCCATGACGGCTTGATTTAGTAAAAGTAATTCTCAAAATTAGACATGATGGCCTTTAAGACCCCTTCATGTTACAGTAAAGAAGCACCCTCTACCAATGCAAAATTTAATTTTATGTGCAACTTATCGCCTTAGAGAGTTGCCTGGGACAGTGAGAGTTATTTGCCCAGGGTCACAGAATCAGGGTGTGTCCAAGTGGGAGCTAAATTCAGGTATTACTGTTATCACTGTACTTAAGACCAATTCTCTGTTCACTGTGCCACACTGTTCCCTTGGTAAGCTCAATACTTGCTAGCTGGCATTGTTGGCCTATAAGTGGCGGGGGAGGGGCAGAGAGAGTGCTGATGTATATGTGTATAGTGTTAAATGGGTGATGGTGGTGGTGAGGGGTTGGGGGCCTAAATATTTGGTGATGGTGGTGATGTCATTGTCATAGCTTCATCCAACACTTCCCCCCCCCAATATCCTAGAATGACATCCTCTGTTACTGAGCTCAGTCTATCACCTGAATAATCTAAATAATTTGTTTGTTTCTAAACAGGTCTCTTCACATTATTCTGCCCTGAGATCTACTTGGCCATCCAGATTTCCTTCTAAAGGTTAGTCTCAATTGCTTTTACAAAAAAAAATTAGGAAGCAGTGTAGCCTAGTAGAAAGTGTGATTTATATCTCTATGACCTTGTGCACTTGCCCTCTCTGGGCCACATCTCTTAATTTATTTATTTATTTATTTTTTGCTGAGGCAATTAGGGTTAAATGACTTGCCCAGGGTCACACAGCTAGGCAGTGTTAAGTGACTGGGCCACATCTCTGAAAGACAGAATCCTCAGGCTTCTAGAGCTCTTGTTCCAAGGTTCCAAGGTGAGAAGAACACATGGAGAGAATACTTCCCCCAAGAGAGAAGAGTCTGTTCTAGTCCACTGGTTCTCAAACATTTTGGTTACTCCTTTACATCCTTAAATATCAACACCACCTTACATTTATAAGCATGGCCAGAACCCCTAAGAGTTTTTTCCTCCCAGACTAATATTTTTGTGATAGTAAATCAACCTATCTTTTGCCTTGATTCTCACGGAGTCCTTAGTCATTGAATGAAAGTTGCCTCAGACAGACTGAGACCTGGGAAAGACCTTAATTTAAAAAGACAAAGACACGTTTTAGACTGGACTCTCCTCTTGACTTTTGTCTTATTACTGGACTTTTATGCCTCTCAAGGAGAAAGACATCACCCTTGTGACATTATTGATCCTATTCGAGAAGGAAGGTGCAAGAAAATGATGGGCATTTCACCTATCAATGCTGCCAGCAACTCTCTAAAATTATAAAGTACAAATGGATTGTAGATTTGCTTTGCTGAGGCAGTTTCTACTACAGGAAGTCAGCCAGACTGATGAGAACAAAAGTCTGAAATACTCCTCCAAAAATAGGGGGGTGGGGGATGAAGATGGTAAAAAAGGATCATGCTTTTGAAAGCAATCATTTTCCCTTCTAAACTTCTATTAAAATATCTAGGAAGAAATTCTATGATTTGTGAAGAATCTCCCCTTTTCTCCAAGATGAAGAGCTGAGTCCATTGAATTTTATCTCTTAAATTCACTCCAAACTCATTGGTGCTATAATGTCTCGCTATAAAACATCATGTGGCCTCTGTCCAGGGAGCCATGGAAATTACGGTGGCCACACATTAGCATTGCTACCTTATGTCCAGTCAAAGGGCCCAGTAACTCATGCAAGGCCCATAATGGTTTAATATTTCAGTCTTAAAGGGAAGGCTATTTTCCCAAAACATTTTACTACAGCATTCTTCACAAATGATACATTCTTAGTTGAAACTCTCCAGAATTTTTAGGGATCATTTTTCAAATCTGTTCACTATAAGATATCTTTCTCAGACCCAGGTTGTGTGAGAAAATCTTTCACTGTGATATCCATTGGCATTAAAGGAAGCTTCAATACCAGAATAAGGGAACAGAGATTTGAGTGAGTGCAGTGAGGCTTTAGGTGTGCCTCTCATTCCACAGTGTAGGTCCCCACAACTGCATGAGTTTTAAATTAAAAGGCATTTACAGAGGGGAAAAAAAAGATCTAGCGTGGCCATAAAAGCTAGTGAGAGCTTATGAGAAGGATCTGTTAAAATGGGAAAGTCCTGGAAGTAATCATTATAATTAATACCAGATAATAACTTATAACTAATACCAGAGGAGCTTCTCAGCAACAATAGCTGATATTTATATAGCTCTTACTACAGGTCAAATATTGTCCCAAGTGCTTTCCAATTATTATTTTATTTGATCCTCACAACAATCCTGTGAGGTAGGTGCTATAATTATCCTCATTTTACAGATGGGGAAACAGAGGCAAACAGAGGTTAAATGAACTAGTGAGTGTTTGAAGGTAGATTTGAATTCAAGTCTTCCTGGCTCCCTAGAGAAAATGATAGATATCTTCAGATATTTGGAAAGAAATCATGTAGGAGGATTAGATTTATTCTTTTGATCCCAGAGAGATTAAGCAGATGATGTGGGTAGGACCAGCAAAGAGACAGATTTAGGCTGGATGGAGATGGAGCCAAGGCAGTAGAGAAAATAGGAAGTTGCATAAGCTCTCCCCAGTTTCCCTCAGAAACAATGTTGAATCAAATTTCTAGACAGATTCTAGAGTGACAAAAGCCACAAAAGACAGACTAAATACTTCTCCAGCTTAAGCTAAATTAGAAGGACTTCAGGAAAGGTTGCTCTCACTTAGGCCATCACAAACAGTAGGTGTCAGGGGGAGCCAGCAGAGACTCTTAAGCCACTGCACAGATCAGTAGCCGAGCAGCTGGTCAGCTGGGAGGACTCACAAAATCCACCAGAAAACATACCTCCTTTAAAAGTAGAGTTGGTCAAATGGAAAAGGAGATATAAAAGCTAACTGAAGAAAATAATTAATTAAAAATTAGAATTGGGCAAGTAGTAGTTAATGACCCTATGAGACATCAAGAATCAGTCAAACAAAATCAAAAGTCAGAAAAAAATAGAATACTAAATATTGTTTATATTTATATATAATATACAAAATTGTATATTTATATACAAAATACAAAAAAATAGAAACTAAAGGCTTACATGAATAAAGTAGAGAAAGAGGATATCAATGAATTGGGTCTTTAATTAAAAAAGCTTGAAAAAGAACAAATTAAAAATTCCTAGTTAAATGTCAGATTAGAAATTCTGCAATTTAAAGGAGAGATTAATAAAGTTAAAAGAAAGAAAAATTTTAAAACTAATAAGTAAAATTAACAATTAGCTTTATGAAAAACCAGTAAAATAAACTTTGTTAATTTGATTTTTTAAAAAATTTAAAATTACCTATATCAAAAAGGAAAAATGTAAATTCACCCTCATTGAAAAAGAAATTAAAGCAATAATTGGGAGCCATTTTGCCTAACTATATGCCAATATATATAAAAATATATATTTTCCAGATTAACAAAAGATGAAATAAAATACTTAATCTCACTTTAAACAAAGAAATTGAACAAGCCATCAGTGGACTCCCTAAGAAAAATATCTCCAGGGCCAGATGGATTTGCAAGAGAATTCTATGAAACATTTAGAGAGTAATTAATTCAAGTATTATATAAACTGTTAGGAAACATAGGTGAAAAAGGAGTTCTACAAAAGCCTTTCATGACACAAACATGGTGCTGATACCTAAACCAGAAAGAGCCAAAACAGAGAAAGAAAAGTATGGACCAATTTCTATAATGAATATTGATGTAAAAATCTCACAATCCAGCAACAAGCATTATATGTAACAATGTTAAGTGAGAACCTTCCCAGTAAGATTAGGAGGAAAATAAAATGTCTGTTATCACCAGTATTATTTAATATTAGAAATGTTAGCATTAGCAATAAAAGAAGAAAAAGAAATTGATGGTATTAGAATAGGCAATGAGGAAACAAAACCACTATTCTCTAAAGATGAC
This sequence comes from Myrmecobius fasciatus, assembly GCA_023553655.1. Taxonomy (NCBI): domain Eukaryota; kingdom Metazoa; phylum Chordata; class Mammalia; order Dasyuromorphia; family Myrmecobiidae; genus Myrmecobius; species Myrmecobius fasciatus. The sequence goes on along the minus strand of JAJPUD010004562.1, from coordinate 101,956 downwards.
AGGATAGTATACTTAGAGAATTCAAGAGAATCAACTAAAAAACTACTTGAAACAACTAACAGCTTTACCAAATTTGCAGGATATAAAACAAACCCATATAAATCATAAGCATTTCTATATATTACCAACAAAACCCAGCAGCAAGAGGTAGAGAAATTCCACTTAAAAAAACAGTAGACAATATAAAATATTTGCAAATCTATCTGCCAAGACAAAACCAGGAACTATGTAAATGCAGTTATAAAATACTTTTCACACAAATTCAGATCTAAAGAATTAGGAAAATATCAATTGCTCTTGGGTAAGTCAAGCTAATAAAATATTTTGGGTAGCTCTTTTTGTGGTGGCAACAAATTGGAAATTGAGAGGATGCCCACTAATTAGAGAATGACTAAACAAATTGTAATATATGAATTTAATGGAATACTATTGTTCTATAAAAAATGAGTAGGTGGATTTCAAAAAAACTTGGAATGACTTATATGAACTAATGCTGAGTAAAGTAGAGAGAATTAGGAGAACATTGTACACAATATCAGCAATAGCATGTGATGATTAACTTAGCTCTTCTCAACAATATAATGATCTAAGACAATTCCAAAAGATTTATGATGGAAAATGCTATTCACATCCAGAGAAAGAACTATGGAATCTGAATGCAGATTGAAGTATATTGTTGTTTTTTTTCTTTCCTTTTTTTTGGTGGTTTTTGCCTTTTGTTCTGTTTTTTCTTCTTCTGCAGAAATATATCTAAAAGGATCATACACGTATAATCTATATCTGATTCTTGCTTTCTTGGGGAGAAGGAAGGAAAGAGGAAGAAAAAAATGGAACTTAAAATCATACAAAAATGAATGTTGAAAACTATCTTTACATATAATTGGAAAAAATAAAATAATATTACATGCAAAACCAAAAAAATTTAGGCTGGATATTTGGCAGGAAAGGGGGGAGAAAAACGTTTCCTAATACTTAAAGCTATCTAAATGTGTGATAGCTTGACTCAGGGAGAAGAGGCTTCCACTTTTTTCCAAGTCTTTAATCCAAAATTCTAAGACCCTTTGTTGGGTATGCCACAGAAGCAAATCTCTTTCAGGTTTGGATTGGAAAAGATGTCCACTGAGTACCTTTCCAACTGTCATTGTTATTCTTACTATGTGCATATTGCCTAACCATTGAAAAATGCTTTAAAATGTGTTTCATTGTGTGATGAAGCTGGCAAGGTAGGTAAATTGGCGCTTTGAATGACAACTCAAATAACTTAAACTTTACCTATATTGAAGGAGAGAAGACCAAAGGAGAAAGACCAGGGGTCGCATAAAGCAGATAAGGGTGGGTCATATACTGGCCCATAATGCAAATGGAAGAAACAGTGTTCTCCTGGGAACTATCTTGCATTTCTCCTTCATAATTAGTTGTCATTATTATCCTTCTTTTCCCCTGGAATTGGATAGAAGGGCATACTTTCTACTTCTTCCAGCTTCTATCAAAAAAAAAAAAAAAAAAAAAAAGAAGCAGCATAAAAAACTGAATGTTTTACATCTTTCCCCAGAAGACAATCTCTGGGATGATGATCCCTTTAATCCTCCCTTATTCTCAAGGCTTGGTCTTCTTTGAGGAAGAGACTAAGTTGAATAGTTTTAGTCCCTGTCCCACAGGAGTTCCATATTTGACAGGAAGGTAGATCCCCTCTTCCACAAAATTCTCCCAACCCTTCCGGACCACACACAGAGCACAAGGTGGGCACCCTAAGATTGGTCGTTTGTCCCTGCCATGAGACAATTTAACCTCCAAGGGAAATGAGCCTGGCCTTTGGCCACTGAGTTTAAAGCAGCCGTCGTTAGGAAGAATCTAGTGAAACAGGTGGAAATTTAGCTCTTGCCATTTTGGTTCCTCTAGTCACTCTCCTGTGAGGGAAAAGTCACCGGACAGCTCAGCAGAGTGCTCTGCCACTGACCACTTGTGGAAGTTTTACTGGACCTCAGGGCGGGGGTGAGGCAAGGTCATCCTTGCCCCTAATATCCAGGAAAGAATTCAGAACTTGAAACCCCGGCAGGAGAGCAAAAGTGACTGATCACATTAGGGCAGGTACCCCAAGCATCTCAACTCAACATGTGCAAAAAGGGATTTAGTCTGTTCTTTTCTTCACCCTCTGCCACACCAAGTATCATCCTTTCCCTAAACCCAATGAAGATCCCACCATTATAATCATAGAGTAAACCAATCAGCACATACTTATTAAATTTATAAAATGCCCAACATGCTGGGATGTGCTGGATCTTATATTCTGTTGGGGGAGATAATATGTCTGTGTATATGTTATGTATATATGTAAACGTGTATATATATATATATGTATATGTTCTATAATATATCTTTGTATACATATACACACTATATAAACATAATAAGCTTAAAGTAATTATAGAGGAAAAACACTACTATCTGGTGTGAGTAGAATAGACTTTATTTAGAATCCAGTACTTGAATTTAAGTTGTTGTTTGTTTTAGAAAACTAGGGGTTCTAAAAAGTAAGGGTAAGAATGGAGTGCATTACAGCAGTAGTTGACTGCAATCTGTACAAAGGCTCAGTGATGGAGATAAAATTTTGCCTCAGAAGCAGAAAGAAGAGTGGTTAGAATGGACTGTCAAGTACATGAAGGTGACCAATGTCAAATTAGACTGGAAGGATATCCATTTCATCATGCAGTCAGGTAACATAAGTTTTAAATGTCAGAGGAATTTATATTTGATCCTAGAAATAACAAAGTTGCTGTAGTTTAACAAACGAGGGAGTGGCTTGTTTTTAGGAAAAATCATTTTTACAGCTATATAGATTAGAGAGTCCAAAGCCTGAGGCAGGGAGGCCATTTAAAAGGCTAATGTAATAGTCCAGATTAGAGACCAGGGCCTGAAACAGGATGCTGTCTGTGGGATAGAGATGGGGACAGAGATGAGAGATGCTGCGAAACTTGACATCTGCAGGGATGAGGGGGAGGGGCACTGAGAAGAGCAGAGGATGATTGGGAGGTTGTGAACTTGTCGGAACAACGGAGGTGTCCCCCACAGAAACAGGGAGGCTGAAAGGGGATGGGTTGGGCCAGGCCGGAGAGGGGAGGAGACGACTTTAGGGGGTGCGGTAAGAGACCTAATGAGTTCTGCCTTGGACATGGTGCATTTGAGATACCTATGGGACACACAGTGAGAAGTGTTTATAGGCTGTTAGTGACTTAGGGCTGCAGAGGAGAAAGGCTAGCGCTGCATGCATGGAGCTAGTCATTCACATCAGGATGATAATTAGGCCCCAGGGAGTTGCTGAGACAGACTCCAGGTACTCTTCAAAGCCCGCTTCCAACACTCCTTCTGACATTAAGTTTTTCCTCATCTCCACCCTTTTGTAAGCACTCCCCACTTAATAGAAATCTCTTGAATAGAGATCTCTTCCTCTTGAAATCTGTCTATATATTTTGTCTTTAATTTGTTCATGGAATACGTACATGTTGCTTCACTAAGCCCATAGTCAAATGTGTTATTAGGCAATGCTTCATTATACACCGTGGAAGGTAGGAGACATAGCAAAGGCATCTAGCAGGTGCTATGCGAATTGAATCTTTAAGAAAGGCAAAGAAACCTGTTCCTGTACTTCTCATCCTAGAACTTAATACTTATTGAACTGAATTGTTAGGGTTGCTGTTCTGAAGTATCTAAATGCTTATCACCTAAAAGAAAGATTAGTCTTGCTTCATGTTTTTCCAGGGGCAAACTCAGTAACAAAAGGAATGAGCTGAAGAAAGGTAGACTTCAACTTAATGTTTAAGAAAAAACAAAACAAAAAAACCTTTCGCTAACAAAGAAAACTCTTCCAAAATGGAACAGGACCATATTATCTTCATTCACTTCCTCTGCTCTAAACATAAACTCTCTTCAATCTGGCTTCCAATTTCATCATTCAATTGAAACTATTCTCTGCAAAGTCACCAACGATTTCTTAATCACCAAATCTAATGGCCTTTTAACAATCCTCATCCATTTTTATCTGACTGCAGCCTTTGACACTCTCTTCCCTTGATATTCTTTCCTTTTTGGATTCTTGTTACACTTTTTTCTTGGTTCTCCCCCTATTGTCTGATTGTTCCTTTTCTGTTTCCATTTCTGGATCTTTTTGGTTACATCTAATGTCTGGGTAGTCCCCCAGTGATCCATCCTGGACCCTCTTTTCTTGTCCTTCTACATTATTTTATTTAATAGTCTTATCAGCTCCTGTAGATTCAATTACCATTTTTCTGCAGATGATTTCAAGATCTATTTATCTAGGTCTTTTAATTTTCAGTCTCTTATCTCCATTCTCTACTAGACATTAAAATGGATGTCCTTTAGATATTTTAAATTCACCATATCCAAAACTTAATTCATTATGTCCTCTTCTAAAACCCTTCACTCTTATTTTTTTTAAATTACTAATGAGCATATCCTATCCTCTTAGTCTCTCAAATCAACTTCAGTGTCATTCTCAAGTCCCTTTCCATTCATCCTGTATATCCAATCTGTTGTTTGTCATTTCTACATTTACTCCCAAATATATCTCCTGTCCATTCACAAAATGGACCACCTCTCTAATGCAAGCTATCCTCTCTATGAAGGCCTTGAAATAGCTTTCTGGTTAGTCTTCCTGCCTCAGGTCTCTTCCCACTATTATCCACCTTCCACTCGGCTGCCAAAGGGAATGTCCTAATGTGCAGGTTTGACCATATCACAGGCAACCACATACAATCAACCCATGTCACCCCCAACCTCATGCACATATACTAGTCAGCAAACTCCAAGTAACTCTTTATGATATCCAGGATCAAATATAAACTCTTCTGTTTAGCATTTAAAGCCCTTTTCAACCTGGTCTTTTTTCTACTTTTCAAATATTTTTTTAAATAAATTTTACTCATTCTATAATCTATATTTACTCTGTATTTTGCATAATCTTTACTCTCCTTTGCATAGCTCAAATATTCCCAAAGTGGCCTAATTGCTGTTCATCCCACATAATACTCCATCACAGACTCCTCACCATGTCCCTACCTGTTTCCTATTCCTAAAGTGTTCTCTTTCTCTCTCTCTGTCTGAATCTGTCTGTCTATCTCTCTCTCTCTCCTTCCTGTTTTTTTTTTTTTTTTTTTTTTTTTTTTTTTTTTGCCATTCTTCAAAATTCAGCTCAAATATCACCTATAAGAAAGTTTTGCTCTTCTACTTCTACTCTTCTGAAGTTATCTTTTACTTGTTCTGTATTACATTTTTTTCCTTGCTTTTTTTTTTGCTGAGGCAATTGGAGTTAAGTGACTTGCCCAGGGTCACACAGCCAGGAAGTGTTAAGTGTCTGAGACCAAATTTGAACTCAGGTCCTCCTGACTTCAGGGCTGGTGCTCTATCCACTGCACCACCTAAATGCCCCTGGATTACATACTTTCAATGAATAGTTGTTTATATCTTGCCTTCCCCATTAGATTGTGAGCTCCTTGAGGACAGGACCCAAATTTTTACCCTTTTTTAGAAAGGGGAGAACTTGCATCAGAGGGGTGGCTATCTGGATGGATGGAGAGGAGATATACCTGGGAGAAAATGTAGAATGGCAAAACTTAACAACCGGTTGGACCCAGTTAGGTGATGCTGTGGATAGAGCACTGGGCCTGGAGTTAGGAAGACCTGAGCTCACATGTAATCTCAGATACGTTCTAGCTGTATATCCCTGGGCAAACCATATAATCTCTGTTTGCCTCAGTTTCTTCAACCTAAAAAAATGAAGATAACAATAGCACCTACCTTGCACACACATACACACACACACACACACACACACACATACACACACCACTTAGCACAATACCTGGCACGTTTTAGACACTATGTAAGTGATTATTCCCTTCTTCCCTCAGCCCCACTCTCACTCTTTATATACCCAATACTTAGCATAGTGTACACCATGCAGTAAGTTCCTAATAAATGTTGACTATCACTGGAGGGCTTTAAGCTGAACATGGAGAAGATAGCATTTGTTAAATATGTTTTAGAGGGAGATTCTAGTTTCAGATAGGGATTAGATGAGATGACCTTGAAGGCCCCTTCCAACTCCAATATTCTATGTTTCTATGCTCCTGTGAAGGACCAGATCTAGAGCACAAAGCACATAAATGACACAAGAAAATTAAAGCAGCATTTTTTCCAGCTTCCACACTCTTTAGAATCATTCAAACCTGAACTCTTCCATCCCGGAAACCTTCCATTCTCACTCTAGGAAAGTGTCTCAGACCATTATGTTCAATGTATTCTATATTTAATCATCACCCAGCTTCATTTGGAAAGGTATTGATAGACTGAAGAAGATCCAGAAGATTGGTCCTGCCTCCTATTTCTCTCCCATGTCCTGGTGTAACAAGGACTGGAACAAATGCAGATGACAGGATTTTCTCAGGTAGAGAAACTGGGGACCCAGATTTATGGAAAATCATAACAATGTGTAAAGGAAGTACCCCGGATAGACGTTTACGTGTAGACATACTGTAACTGCTTCTGGTCTGCTAATTCTAGGTTAGGAAAAGTCTTTGACTGCACAACCAAAAATGGCCAGGGCCTTCAATTAGAACTAACATTTATAGAGCAAGCATTTTCATGGAGTTGTTAGGTTTAAAGTGCTTTGTAGATATTATCTCCTTTTTTCCTCTCACAACAACGTTAGGTGATGGATGTGGCTAAGTGAGGAAATGCGTCTACATTAGGGGCTCCACTTTTTCTCCTCTCACTAGCTTAACTCCTTACAGTCTGGCTTCTGATCTTATCACTCCACTGATAACTATGTGGGACAAAAAGACCCCAGCTCAAAATTGACTGCTCAGAACTTCTCTATACAAAGTTTCTTTATTTTGCTTCTCTTAAAAAGCTCGGCAGTCCCTTCACCAGGAAGTCTGGAGCAGGGAAAACCAATTTTACAGAAGTTGGAAGCATAGTTATATAACTGAGGGTAACAGGAAACCCCCTTTACCCACCCACCTCTGGTTAATCGATAAAGTCATTGGCCAACTGGATCCTTATTCCTTCTTTGTCTTTGGTATGCAGGTGGGCCTCCGGCAGTTTGGGGAACAGGCTCCCACCCTGTCCCTGGCTGTTCCCCAAGCTTGGAACTCTCTCCCTCCCTTGTTCTGCCTATTGGCCTCTCTTGGCTTCTGAAAAGTACACACTAGCATCTCATCTTCTAAAGGAAGTCTTCCCCAAATCCCCTTAATTCCAGGCTCTTCTCACTAATAATTTTTTTTCCAATTTGTGCTATTTATAGCTTGTTTTGCATTTGCAGTCTCTCTCATCAGATTGTAAACTCCCTGAGGGCAGGGCCGTCCTTTGCTTCCTTTTGTATCCTTAGCTTTTAGCCAGTTCTAGACTGATTGCCGCCTCAAAGAGAAGGAGTGGCCTTCAGAATCCAGAGCAGTGACAGCTGAGATTAGAACCCTCCAGCAGTGACTTGGAGCCAGAACTTGGTGAGATCGGTGTTAGAATCAGGAAATGTTTGTGCATTCATTCTTGGTTGTATCCAGTGAAAGCATAATAATCTTGGGTAGTTCAGGCTCTGAGAGAAGGGCAAGGAATATTTGAGATAACACTTTTGACCTCCAGCTCCACTGCTTCTCAGGTAAACCTGACCAAATTGCTTAATGGCCTGGAGATGTCTCCAACCTGGCCATCCTTATTTGATTGATTAAGAAATCCTGAAACAGACCAGATCACCTTGATTACTGGCTTAGTAGTTTAGAAATATTTAACCTTTCTTGCTTAATTGATTACTTATCTTTGAAGTAAAACAGGCCCCTTTTCTTAATAACATACCCAGAAAAGCTATTTGAAACATTTACTGCTTAACCAAGACCCTGGAACCACAAAGGCCCACCTGCATACCAAAGGCAAATAAAGAATAAGGATCCAATTGGCCAATGACTTTATAGATTAACAGGAGGTGGATGGGTAAAGGGGGTTTCTGTTATCCTTAGTTATATGCTTAGAAAGCATATAACTATGCTTTCTACTTCTGTAAAATTAGTTTTCCCTGCTCCAGACTTCCTGGTGAAGGGGCTTCTCAAGAGAAGCAAAATAAAGAAACTTTCTGTTTGTATAGAGAAGCTTCTGAGCAGTCAATTTTGAATTTGGGTCTTTTTGTTACACACAGTATCTTTAAAATAAATACCCTTTCAATAACTCTAGCAATTTAGTGTTTGATAAACCCAAAGACCCCAGCTTCTGGGATAAGTACTCACTATTTGACAAAAACTGCTGGGAAAATTGGAAACTAGTGTGGAAGAAATTAGGGCTTGACCCACATCTACCACCACATACCAAGATAAGATCTAAATGGGTTCATGATCTGGATATAAAGAATGATATTATAAGTAAATTAGAGGAAAGTAATATAGTTTACCTCTCAGAACTATGGATAAGGAAGGAATGTGTCCAAAGAAGAACTGGAACTCTTAATTGAACACTAGATAGAAAATTTAGATTATATTAAGTTAAAAAGTTTTTGTACAAACAAAACTAATGCAGACCAGATTAGGAGGGAAGCAATAAATTGGGAAAGCATCTTTACATTTAAGGGTTCTGATAAAGGTCTCACCTCTAAAATATAGAGAGAATTATCTCATATTTATAAGAATTCAAGCCATTCTCCAATCGATAAATGGTCAAAGGATATGAACAGACAATTTTCAGAGGATGAAATTAAAACTATTTGTAGTCATATGAAAAGGTGCTCCAAATCACTATTTATCAGAGAAATGCAAATTAAGACAACCCTGAGGTACCATTACACACCTGTCAGATTGGCTAAAATGACAGGAAAAGATAATGACGAATGTTGGAGGGGATGTGGGAAGGCTGGGACATAGATGCATTGTTGGTGGAGCTGTGAACAGATCCAACCATTCTGGAGAGCAATTTGGAACTATGCTCAAAAAGTTATCAAACTGTGCATACCAGCACAGTGTTTGACCCAGCAGTGTTTCTACCGGGCTTGTATCCCAAAGAGATCTTAAAGGAGGGAAAAGGACTCACATGTGCAAAAATGTTTGTGGCAGCCCTTTTTGTAGTGGCTAGAAACTGAAAACTGAATAGATGCCCTTCAATTGGAGAATGGCTGAATAAATTATGGTATATGAATGTTATGGAATATTATTGTTCTGTAAGAAATGACCAGCAGGATGATTTCAGAGAGGCCTGGAGAGATTTGCATGGACTGATGCTGAGTGAAAGGAGCAGAACCAGGAGATCATTATACAGCAACAACAATATTACATGACGATCAGTTCTGATGGACATGGCTCTCTTCAACAATGAAATGTTTCAAACCACTTCCAATTGTTCACTGAAGAAAGTCATATACACCCAGGGAGAGGGATGTGAAATGTGGACCACAACATAACATTTTCATGTTCTCGATTGATGTTTGCTTGCATTGTATTTCCTTTCTCTGATTTTTCTTTCTTGTAGATATGATTTTTTTCTTGCACAACAATGATAAGTGTGGAAATATGTATACATATATTCGATTTGTCATTTTAACATAATTAACATGTAGTGGACATCCTGCCATCTAGGGGAGGGGTGGGGAGTGGGGGGGGGAAATCTGTAACAGAAAGCTATGTAAGGGTTAATGTTGAAGAATTACCCATACATGTTTTGCAAATAAAAAAAAAATTAAATAAATACCCTTTTTGTAAAAGCTAATTGATGTCAAATTGTTAAATGTGACTGGGGGTGCTAGTGGCTTGACTGCTAACTCTAAAGAATGAGGGGGTACACAGCCAGTAGGGGCTAAGAATGCAATAAGGGAGAAGAGATATTTACCAACCATTTTAATCAGATGTAGCTGATTTGACTCTGGGATAGTAGAAACAAGCATACTGACTACACTCTCTGTATCATCCTCTTATTGCTTTGAACTAGATGGAGTGAGATCTCTCAGATAGTTGTAAAAATCAAGTAAGGCTTCATCTACCCCAGAGTTGGAGTAGGCCTGAGGTACTCCTTGGGCATTGACCCCAGGATATACCTTTTTCCCCTTCCTGCTATTCTTCCATGATATCATTTTCTTCCTACCTCAGACAAATTGGGCAGCTATGTACTTAATGGCCAAAGTTCAATTTCCTGGGGAGTTTCCGAGTTTACAATGTAAGACCCTCAGCCAATGAGGATGAGGGTCAGTGGTAGGAGGGATTTTTGCATTAGGGACTATTTAAACTGCAAAACTTGTCCCAAAAGGTGTCTCCTCCTTTTAATTGCTTGTTCAACTGGAGGGATGCCTGATTCTCTGGAGAACCTATAATGAACCTTTGTTTTGCTCCTAGAGATATCTCCAGCTTTTTTTTTTATTATTATATGATGGTCACTCACCATTCTGAGCCACACAGCCTCTAGAAACTATGTTTTGTAGGCATTAATATCTATTTCTAATACTTCAAGCAAGTTTGCAAACTGCTAACCCTCAAAATTTCTTCTGTGTGAATCTATTCTCTTTTCAGGGCTGCTAGTCATCTCACCTTCCCTGTCAAATACATGCAGGCATTTTAATGGAGTAATCTGGTAAGCCTCCTTTAGACAATTAACAGAGACTCAGAGCAGAGCAGAAAGCAGGGAGGGAAAGGAAAATAAGGAGAGAAGCATTAGGAGGAAAAGGAAGGGAGGAAAAATGAGAGGAAAAGAAAGGGAGGAAAAAATGAGAGGAGTCTTTACACTTAGACCTAGTTCTGCACATTGGAATCGGCTGTGTGGTATCACAGAAAGAAATGTTTTGGTGACCTTCAGTAATCATTTTCCATCTTCAGACCTCATTATTCTTGACTTACATAATAGGCCAGAGAAGCTCTTAAGATTTCTTTTTCCTCCAAATCTGATTCCTTTAAGTACTTTGCACCAGTCCTAGATTTCTGTTGCCTTCTATTCATTAATTTAAAAAGCATTAATTTAATGGCAGATAAGTACTAGACATGCTAGACATTTAGTACCCAAAGACAAAACAAAAACAAAACAAACAAAAAAAGAATGTAAAGTCCCTGCCTTCAAAGAGTTTGTATTCCATTCTACATCAATGTTGATATGCAATTATAGCATGGCCTCAACCTGGCCATCCCCTTGCTCCCCAGTCCCACTGTACATAGAAAGTTCACAAATGTGGTTCAGAAGGCTCTAGGTATAAGGGAACCACATTAGAAACCATAACCAAGTTGTATTCAAAACCCACCTTATTTAGTTTTCCCTTTAAAACTTTTCCCCAATGCATTTTTGTTCTCCCCTTTAAGCAGTTCCCTATAACAAAACACCCAGTTTATTGTATGACAGACTTTACACCCTGGATATTTAAGCCTCTAACTATAATGGCTGGGTGTTGCATTTACCTTCAAAAGGCCCAGAACTCCAAGACTAACATAAATGGTTAAATTGATGGAAGTCCAGGCAGGCCCAGCAGGACTGTGGAAAACAGTGATTTATTAGAAAGGAGGTTTAATGAACCTGCTTTGCCTTTGCCTCCAAGAAAAGGTTGTTGCAACCAGATACGCAATTAAAGCTGAGCGGTGTAATCTTTACATTTAAAGGGAAATCAATGGCATTGATTAAGCCAAATAAAAGCAGCTACATAAGACCCTATTAGCAGATCTGACTGTTGTAAAACATTGTTTTTAAATCAAACTGATAAAAATCAGGGTAAGTTTCCTATGGCTAAACATGAGAAGGAGGGACCCTGTGGGAAAACTCAAAATTACTCATTTTATCAAGGCAATATACACTGTTTCAGCAAGTCTTTTAGTTCCTTCCTCATATAAAACTCATTCTCAGTAATTCGAAGCTTTTATTTACTGATTAGGATTTGAATGGATCTCACTTCTACTTCCTTCTAAAACAGTCAATCAAATTAGCATTAAAAGAGGAAAAGATACCAAAGTACTTGCTTTAGAGAGCTTTTAGATGCTTGGTCTCCAAATCTGGTTGGCCAAGACTGTTCTTTCTGAGCCTCCATTTTGTCCACCATAGTTGAGCATGACATTTTTACATCTGGAGCAAATTTAGTGGTGACAGTAATGCTGACAGACCCAGAGTACTATCTTTCAATTTTAGTGGCCTCATTCCAAAAGGCATTGAATTTGGGTTTTAATAGTTTTATTGGCCTCCTGGAGGCCACCAATGGATAATTAAGGCAGGATCCATAACTTCAACTCAAAGGGACAATGGGGTATTTAAATGCATAGCTGGCAGTAAGTCATGCCCTGGCTGAGCAGAAAACAACATTTTGACAGCAGGCAGAAATTCTAGCACAAAGATTTATTTCAGTCAGGGCCTGTCTTTTTAAGAATGTTTAAGATTTTTTTTTTCAAAATAAGTTATACTATCCACCAAAGGCAGCTCAGAAGATATTTATTCTGAAGTCATGATGTTCCTGGTGTAATTTTATTTAATAAGGAGCCCTTGGGAAGTCTCAGGGAAGAAATGATTTTGAGCATGAGGATTTGAGATGAAAAATTCAGGTTTATCTTAGTTATGGAAAAAAAAAAGCTCTTAATGTTGCTTATGCCCTAATAAAATAACCTGGCTATATTTCCATTCTATTATTAGAGTTTCCATTAAATCTGGTGCAGGAAAAATGGAGAGCCCCAGAATGAAGGATTGAATAAAAGCAAGAGCCAATTTTCATATCACTAAACGAAACTGAAGTGGGATGAAAATTGAAATACTGTAAATAAATCCCAGGATGCTGCTAAATTTATCTCTAGGGGTGAGCGGCTACAACTACAAATAAAAACAAAGCTGAACAAAAAAAAAAAAAGCAATCAACCTAAGAGCCTATCTGTGCAAACCAGGAACCAAGCCAGAATTTTATCAGACTAAGTAGAATCTACATCTTTTCCTCTCAATTTATTTATTTATTTATTTAAAATCAAATTACTTTAGACAGGTCAAACGCTAACTGAGCTGTTTATGACACTGATATCACAGCTTTAACCCCACTGGAAACCTTTTGAAAAGATCTGACCAAATTGCCATGAGATCTTTATAGTGGTTCCCTCAATGGAAGACCTACAGCACTCCCTTCTCATTCTGCAATGTCAGCAATCCTGTGTCTTATTATCATGCAACAGTGTCCTACAAAAATCCCTAAATGAACAGATCTAGAAGAGACTTTTGTTTTTCAGACACTTTTCAGTTGTGTCTGATTTTTCATGACCCCATTGGGGATTTTCTTGGCAAAGATACTGGAGTGATTTGCCATTTTCTTCAGTTTATTTTACTGATGAGAAAATTGAGGTGACTTGCTAAGGGTGTCAGAGGCCAGTTTCAACTCAGGTCTTCCTGCCCCAGGACCTGCACTCTATCCACTGTACCACATAGAGTTTGGGGAAGGGGCTTTAGAGGCCATCAGTTCTAAGTCATTTATCTCCTAAATGAGAAATCAAATGACTTGGCCCAGACCAGAACTAAAACTTAAGTTTCAAGGCTCTAAATTCAAGGTTCTCTCCACCATACTGCATTACCTCCTTTAATTTCTGATTGATTTTCCTTAGAAGGCTGCTATGGGGCTTAAATTAAAATGTATGTAATACTAGTTTATCATGAAGTGTAAAGTACTATACAATGATATGGACTTATTACTATTATTCCTTTGACAATAATTCATTTCAATTCAATTAGCACTTATTCTTAATAAACATTGATTTGTTTCATTTTACATAATCCACGTTTCCCAATATGTATTTTCCTATTTGCCCTCTTAGAGAACTAGCCCTTATAACAAAGAATAAAAAGAGGTTTTTAAAAAATAGTTCCACAAAACTAACCAATATATCAAAGAAATCATATTTTATATATGCATACCCATAATCCCCTACTTCAGCAAATATGTATGTAAAGCAAAAGAGGTATTTTTTTCATATCTTTTGGCTTAAACTTAGTCATTATAATTTCATAGTTAAGAAGGCTTGATTAAGTACCTTCTACACATAAAAGTAACATTGTAGTCCTCATCTGAATCTTCAAGATGACAGAAAGCAGATTCTTGAAAGCCCAGGCAGTGGAGTTCAGGAGGGCACTAGCAAACTAAAAATGCTTTGAGTATGGGCCCACAGATAGATTTATCAATCTAACATCTCAGGATCAATCTAGTTAAATTAGAAGAATATCATCATCAGAGCTTTGCCCTTAGAAGCACGGAATTTTTGAGTCATAGCAACTTATAAAGACCATCTTTGAGGATCCACCAGCAACGGTAGAAAGAATATCAAAGCAATCCAGGCCCCTTTCAAGGATAAAAGTATAAAGGAGGCTTTGACTTATGTTTAATCTTTGCCCTCTTTACACCATTCATATCTACTCTGTTTAAGGAAATGCAAAACAATCTGTCACCTTAATCCATACTCTGTTATTTGAAGGCAAACTAGCCTTCAAAGACCAATTCAGTTCAATAAATATTTTTTACTCTCTGTAAAGACACTCTAGGAAGGATAGAGTGGTTAGAGTGAAGAAGGCCCCTGTGTGACTAGGGGCCGCTCAGTCAGCTGACCTCAGTGCCCCCCGGGGGACCTTCTCAGGACTTACTACTAAGCTGCAGACCAGTGTCTGTAGGAGGACGGGTTCTCCTCAGCCTGAGCTGCTAGTACTTTATGAGTCCCCCCTTCTCCAGTAACTAGCCCTTGTCCTCTGAAGTAAAAGGTAGAAATGAAACTGAAATTCGCAAGAGTATCTAGGAATGACGATCACTACTGCGCTCCTGCTGTGGTGCGAGGCAATGGCCGGCCCAGCTCCACTCTCGGAAGAGAAAGCGGACCAGTCCACGTGCGTTTCTTCGTTTTTGTTTGGTTTGCTTCTGAAAGAGCCCGTGGAGTTAAAGGTTTCGTCCCACTTCTTCTAAAAATTCGCCTTGGGACTCTGGATGGGCCATTTCCCCCGGGGCCTGAGGAGCAGATCTTAAAGATGTTCCTGGCGTTTCTGAGCCCCGACAGCCTGTGATTCTCCCTCCATGTGCGTAGACACAACAGCGAACACCAGTTGGGCTGGAGGATTACCCCTGGCATTCACAGCACCCACCGCTTCCCCGGGGAATGACCTATTTTTAGAAAAGAACATCCCATTTTAAAAGCAAGTGTGCTCTATGCAGCTTCCCTTTGGGGATTAATACTAGTAAACCCATTAAAAAGTCAGGCGTCGGCATGGTCCCGAGACTCGATTTAATCCCAGCATGACAGCCCCACGGAGGAACACGTTTACTTTTGGGGGGCGGGGCAGAGCAGCGTTCCCCACTTTCCCCACAGCTCATCTCCGCTGTTAAACAAAGCCGGCTTCAGGCTCGGCAAACACCGTGACCCATCTCAGGCAAAGGACGGCGCTCCCTCCCTGTCTCACTAAGTAACTGCCAATCCTCCCAGCACCTCTTCCTTTCTGTGCCCTTGAAGCCATCAGCTCTCCGGGATTCTGCTGACAGCTTGCCTTTTGTGCCATCCCTTAAAACATATAATCTCGGTGCATCACATTGTACAGGATAACCAGGAACGGACCGAGAGGCGGAGCTGGGGACAGGGTTCGCACCCAGGCAGCCAGATGGTTCCTGGGCAGCTCTGTCCCTCATCTCAGGTGTGCCCGGGCGGGGGCGGGGGCGGGGGCGGGGGGGGGGGGGAGGCTTGGGAGAGAGCCATCGGGCCGCGCATGGACACGGCTTTTCTTTCATATAGCCCCAAAACTGAGAGTGAAGGGGAAGGATCAGACAGACAAACAAGCTGGTCAGACGCTATATCGGCAATATTGTCAACGGCCAATTTATATTCAGCCTTTCTCAGCAGCATCCAGCCTTGGATTGAGATTATCTACACCTCTTTGTATCTCACAGATTGTCTCCCTTATTAGAATGCCAGTTCCTTGAAGGAAGGGCCTACTTACCGCCTTTTTTTAGTGCTCAGAGCTTAGCACAGTGTAGGGCATACAGTGAATGCTTTCGAAAAAATGCTTATTGACTTACTATTTAACAATTAGAAAATATTTGGTATCTCTCCTAGGCCAACAGCGTGAAAGTGTGTAATAATGACAAAGAAATGAACTAGGAATCATGAGCACTAGGTTCTGTTCCTACCTCTTGGTCTCTTTACTCCTTGACTTTCAATAAATCTTCCTGTAAACCATATCCAATATGAAAAGCAATAAATAAATTTTAGTTTATCATAAATATTCACATAAGAAATAAAGTAGATAATAATAATAGATAATGTAATAGATAACACAGTGGGGAAATATAATTATTCCAAAATATTCCTAGGATCCTTTGGATAAATTTCAGTATCCTATGTTAGGAAACCTTTGTTCTCTAGCCCTCTATCCACCAAAACATTTTTTCTCTCCACCAAACGATAGTATATGGTTGGACTAGTGTCCTTCACTAGTTCATCAGCTTGGCCAACAGTGATCACAAAGTTATCTTCTCACCATGATTTAGTTAAGTTGGGAAACACATCTCCCACATGGGGGCCATGAGTAGGGTAGCCCAGAATAAGGGAATGCAGTCCAAACACAGAAAGGATGGGAGGGTGACATTACTTTCAGCAGTGATAGGAAAGATAAGGGAAAGGGTGTTTTTATGAGGAGGGATAAGGCATTTGGTTTTGGACATGGTGAGTTTAAGATATCTACTATCATTAGAGTTACGAAATTGAAGGTCAGAGGTTTAGATAAGTAAGCTTTAGGTAGGAGACAAGGACCTGTCGGCACTGGTGTCACCTCTGAATGCATTTTGTCTCCCAACAAAGCTGCCTGCATGGTACATTTCTTACATTTTTACATTTCTAGCTCTGAGTACCAAGAAAATCATTTTGACTACAGAAAAGAACAGAAGTTGGAGAACATATCAGATGAAGAAAGATAAGCATGGCAGAGAGAGTGAGGAAATAAAGAGTCTTGAAACACCCAATTAGATATTTTAATTTAATTTGACAGGGGAATAGATGCTATCTTGGGCAGTCAAAAATGGAAATAATCTAATCTAAATGACCCTGAAGAAAGCTGATATTTTTTGCATTGTTTGAGATAGAAAAATAGAACAGAAGATAACATGTGTCATATCTGAGTTTCACAACAACCCTATGGCAATAGGGTATAAATATTCCCAAGAGAAAAAGATGTTAGAGGGCTAAACTAGTCTGACCCCAAGTTAGACCACTAGGAAGTAGCAGAGCCTGACCTCAAATCCAAGTCTTCTGATTCTGGTTCCCAGTATATTTTTTAGATTCAAAGGGATTAAATACAGGACACTGGTTTAAAAAGAAAAGGAAATTCAGTGCAAAAACATAGTGGTAGCATATTTTTCAGCTTCTCCCGCCCCACCCCCCGATATCCTCAATTAAAAGTAGTTATGTTGTTAACTAGCTATTTAGCATTATATATGTATGTGTATGTATGTTTATAAAATAGGTGATTACTTGCCTGAACATCTCCTTTCCTCAGCCTACTATGGAGTAATCCCAGTGCCTGAGCCCTATGTCACTCCATGAGCAGTGAGAATCCATGGTCAGGCCAATTCCATCACAAAGTTAGTATGGCAACACCTTGAGTTCCTATTTTGTTTCTTCTGTTTTAGCTTTGTTTTCTAGAAGTGGCTTTGATCTCATGGAAGTTAAACTTATAGGTAGAAATTTTTTTTTTAAATGTAAGGTTTTTACTGCCAAAGAAATAAGATACCTGATAGAGATGAGCCATTATTTAGTGAGGGGTTTGCAGGAATCTCAGTGTCTGAACCAAGAACCAAACTGGCTTCTCTCCCGTAACTAAGATAAACCCTTACACTGGCTCAGTGGAATAGCCTTTGCCCTTTCCCATGCAGAGAAGTGGCTGTGCTGGTGCATCTCTATGGATCTAAGAAGCCAGCATCAAGGAATCCTCCTGAAGGAATCTGTCACCAAGACAGCATCACTGTTCGTGGACCACCTGCTGCACAGAGGTCACTGTGCTCCTTGTGCACAAAACTGCTGAATCTAAGAGCTGGAAGGAACCTCAAGAAGCCCCTACTCTAACCTTTACCCAGTCAGAAATCTTCTCTGCAACATTTTTGGTAAGGGAAAGTCAGTCTGCCTCTGTTGGCAGAGCAAGCTCACAACCTCCCAAAGCCTAGCCACTCTGAAAACTGAACCTCAGTTTCCTCATCTGTGGATTGAGGTGGCTTGGTCTGCTGGCCCCCAAGGTCCTTCTCACTGTACGTCTTTGGCTCTATGAACATCTATTTTTGGACAGCTGTATTGGGAATTTTCCCCTATAACCAACTGAAATATTTTTTTTCTATTTCCAGCAAAGGTAGCTAGGTGATTCAAAAGCTAGAGTGCTGGGCCTGGAGTCAAAAAGATTCATTGTCAGAAGTTCAAATCTGGCTTTCGGAAACTTAGCTGTGTGATCCTGGGCAAGTCACCTAACCTTATTTCCTCCATTTCTTTATCAGTAAAATGAGCTGAAGAAGCAAAGTATTCCACTATTTTTGCCAACATACCCCAAATGGCATCATGAAGAACTGGACTGAACAACACTTTCCATTCATTGTTCAAATTTCTGCCTCCTGGGGCAGAAGTAATGTCTCCCCTTTATAGGAGTCTTTCAAATCCTTACAGACAACAACTGTATCTGTCCAATCTTTTCATACTTATTTGTTTCAATCAAATGTGATCCAATATTCTCAATACCTCTTTTGGAACTTCTCATAACCCATTTTGCAGAGGAAGAAACTGAAACTAGCACCATGAATAGAGCACTAGATCATTAGGAAGTTCTGAGTTCAAATTTGAATTAGATTCTTACTAGCTTTGTGACAGTTCTAAATTCTGTCTCTCCTCCACTGCAAATGAAGGTAAGAGCATCTCTTCTCAGTGGTGGGGGAAGAAGAGG
The DNA here is from genome assembly GCA_023553655.1 of Myrmecobius fasciatus. Taxonomy (NCBI): domain Eukaryota; kingdom Metazoa; phylum Chordata; class Mammalia; order Dasyuromorphia; family Myrmecobiidae; genus Myrmecobius; species Myrmecobius fasciatus. The sequence continues at coordinate 83,032 of JAJPUD010004562.1, read as the reverse complement.
GAAGAAGTACTTCTTAAATCTTAAAGTACTATGCAAATGCCAGCTGTCACCCTCACCACCACCATCACTGTCCTGGTTACTGCTGCTGCTACTGCTATTATCCAGCCTCACACAAATTTTGTCAGAAGTGAGATTTAAATGCAGAACTTCCTGAATGCAATTTTCAGGGTTATTTTCCATACCATATCATCTCGGACTGCTTGTAGACCATGTGTTTTCTATCCATGCTCTTTTCTCATTCTGCTAGGACAAGGAGGTCATGCACTGGACAAAGCACTGGGTCTGGGTCCAAACAGAGTAACTGTGTCATCCTGAGCAAGCCACTTAACATCTGCCTGCCTCAGTTTTCTCTTCTCTAAAACAGGGAAAACAACACCTTCCCCCAGGGTTGTTATGAACTTCAAATGAGACGACTTTTGTGAAGTGCTTAACCAGCGCTTGTGTGTTGTAAAAATTATATGAATATTAGCTAAGGAGAAGACTCTATACAAGTAGAGGAGATTGAGCAGGGGAGAATACAACTACTATTAATGAACATAGCTAATATTTATCATTCAAAGATATATAAGTAAAGGAAGATGAGCAGAGAAAACAATAATAATCATAAAAATAGCTAATAGTTATCAATCATAGATATATAAGTAGAGGAAGATGAACAGAGAACACTAATCATGAAAATAGCTAATATTTACGCTTATTTTCGTTATTATTATTATTGTGTTCTTCTTTGCTCATCTTCTACTTATATAGAGTCTTCCCCCTTTTGCCTTTTTTTCTATTGTTCTTTATCAATTTTTTCTTTTAAGAGGGCTGAGGCAAAAGCAGGTCTTTCCTTCAGACAAAGTAGCTAGCTGTCTCTGGAATGGCAACATTGCCCCCCAAATATCTCCCTAGTAATAATCTACATCAGAAACTCATTCCCTCAGTGACATTCTGTTCCTGGGAATCTTTAGAACATTTTGGACTGGATGGGACCTTACAGATTAATTTTCACCCAACCTCATAACTACAGATGAGCAAACTCAGAGGAAACATGACTTACCTCAAGTGACATAATCAGTAGGAGTATTGCCCAGATCTTCAAATGCCCATCACAGCAGTCTTTCCATTTTCTCAATTTAAAAATCAAACCTCTGTTAAACTTCAGTAATATTACCCTGAGAATATATTTACTTAATACTTAATTACTTAATTAATATCTCATTTTTTCCCCTTAAAGTGATCCGGAGAGAAAAGTAGGGAGAGCCATTATCATCTATTAACACCTTAATGTAGATTAGTTTATTCTATATAGCTGTGAATCATAAAACACTACAAAAAATCAAAATTACAAGTGACCCAGAGTGCAAAAGAGACACAAAGTATATGAACTAACTATTCTGTAACACATTGCCAATGGTGATTTGAGTGCAAGAAATATAATATATCATCCATGAAATACATGAACAGAAAATGTGTTAGACTAGTCCTGCAGCCAGAGTAAAGGATCATAAAGGGCTAGTCTAAGGGATGTACTGTCAGTCATGAAATTTTAAAAGACTTAAGAAAAAGGCTTTCAGGACAGCTAGGTGGCGCAGTGGATAGAGCACCAGCCCTGAAGTCAGGAGGACTTGAGTTCAAATCTGACCTCAGTCACTTAACATTCCCTAGCTGTGTGACCCTGGGCAAGTCACTTAACCCCAATTGCTTCAGCAAAAACAAAACAAAACAAATAAACAAAACCAAAACCAAAAAAACAAAACAAAACAAAACAAAAAAAAAAACCCAAGGCTTTCTGGGCTTTGGAGGAGGACACAGGTGAGAACTGCACTAGGTGAGATGTGTATTTGTTGTGGTTCACACTATTAGGGAGAATACACACCTTTATGATATCATAGATCCACTGAAGTATTGAAAACCACTTGTTTATCAGGTGAAGATTCTAATCTTCTTGTTCTATGATCCTTTGTCCCTCTATTAAAGGCCTTCTTTCCTGGAACTGATTCTTTAATATTATTTTAACTGAATTCAAACTCAGGCAGGTGCTCTAAATAACCCTGGAAAGTCCTTGAATGTATCCAGCCAGGAGCTCTGTGTGTGTGTGTGTGTTTCTAAGAACAGCCTAGCTAAGGGTGTAGAGCTCATTAACAGAGATCAACAGATCACTAAGATTAGTGATCATGATAATTCAAGGGTCCTCTCTAGGAGGGTGGAGAATGGCACTATCCAAAGCAGGGAAGGAAGTAACCATGCCAATGAATTCATGAACCTTCTGAAGTACGGTAGTATGATTTTATGTTAGCTAGTAAACTGCAGTGAGTCTGAGGGAATAAGAGACAAGTCAGTTAAATGTTTTATGGAATGGAGATAAAAGCGTAGCAAGCAGAACAGATCCAAGCAGGGCTGTGCAGTGGCAGATCCTGGATAGTCCAGGGGTAGCATGAAATCCCTGCACATTAAAGATGGGGAGCCAGTAAGAGAAAGAGGGGCAAGTTAAACCTCAAGTGAGATCTGCTGAAGAAGACAGGGACAGATGAGGAACTAGAGCAAACCATCTGTCTGACACCCGCTGTGTTTTGACCATGAAAAGAAGTTTGATCTCTGTTATTCTGAATTTGTTTTCTCCTTTCTTCTCCTCATTTTTCTGCTTTCCTCTCCTGATTCTTCTTCTGAATTCCTCTCCTTCCTCTTCTCATTTCTCTTGTACTATTCTATATCACTTTTTCTCCTCTACTTCTTTCTTTTAACTCCTTCCCTCTCTGTCTACATTTCCTTCCCCTCTCTGTCTCTATCTCTCTTACCTTTTCCTTCCCCTTTCCTCTCTCCTCACATTTTCTTTCTCGTCTGTTTTTCCTCTCTCTCTGTGCGTCTGTCTGTCTCTGGCACATGCACATGCATGTACGCACATCTTTGGAGCTCCCTGCCTCTCTCTCTGTAGGACAGTGTAGCCTATATTAGGATGGAGAGGCTGTTGCTACTAGCAGGCCAAAGTTTCCGTCGTGGGACAGGGAAGACACTTTCCATGCAGTTGCAGTTGGCTGAGCTATCTCATCTATTTATATTCCTGGGAGTTCAAGCACAAACTCCGGTCATGAAGGGATGTGTGTCCTTATTTTTCAATATGACAGCACTATTTGGGTGAGTTGAACCTCAACATCTTGGAGGTGCTTTATGATTTTCCAACTTGATGTAGTGGGTACTACTACATAACTACATAGGTAGGAGAAAAGCCCTGGAGCCATTGTGTTATGTAGTCCATCTGTAAAATACATTATTAGCTTATTAAGAAGCTGTATCACACCCATTTGGTCGGTCTTAGTAGGAGGAATGCTTTGTAATAACCATATTAACTTTAAACCCTGTCTCCCAAAAGACTGAAATAAGAATAGGAAAAAATATACTCTAGGTTTGGAATGTTAAAATACTTCAGTCCTTTCTGATCCTTCTTAAATATTTTTTATTAAAAACTAATATATGTTAGGTGAGTGGTTGATATTGAGGTGATGTGTTAACTGGTCCCATAACACTGGGGAGAACACAACAAATGGAGGTGAAAGAACAATAGTAGGAAGAAAAACCCAAAGCCTTAGGAGTGTCCCTAGAACCATAAGGGAAAAAGTGGTGACTACATTCAACACAAGTGGTATTGGGATAGTATTTTTCAAACTTATGCTGTTTTTAACTGAGGTGGTAAGTTGGGAGAGCAAAGTAGTTAGTAGCAGTGGCAGTGGAAGAGGAGCCATGGAAACATTTTTAAAATGCACAAAAGAAAACAGAAGGTGGCTCAGAAGAGGATATAGACAAGCAAAACAGCTTTAAAAGTAACATACTGATTTTTTTTTCAAAAAGTTATATGTAATGGAAATTCATGAGCTCACATGTAATCTTTTTTATGTTTTATTTTATCTATAGAATTTTTTGTTGTTTATTAAGTTTAGAATTTGTCAAAGGAAATTTTTTAAAAAAGAAAATCATTCATAGGATCATACATCTAGAGCTAGAATGGCCCTCATTTAGTCCAATCTACTAATTATACAGATGAAGAAACTGAGTCTCAAAAAGTTTGTGATATTCCTAAGGTCCCAAATATCAGAAGTAAAATTTGAATTCAGATCTTTAGATTCTGGAGCCAGTGGAGCCACCAACATCTAGTTTATTTCATTTCTTTTGAATTTTCATATGTGACCTCAGCTAGTTATAATAGCTAAGCACCTCTCTCCTCTCCCCTTTCTTCTATATTGTAAAAAGAAAATTTTGAATTGTTTCGTCAGAGTTGCCATGCATTCATCTGCATTTCCCACGTTAACCATATTCACTAAAAGCCATTATCAAGATAGGTCTTTTGTGCTGAATTCAGACAGCTTAATGATGGTCTTTCACAGTGTGAAGTCTTTATGGGAAAAAAAATTGATATGTCCAAAGCAAGCCCAGAAACATGAGCATGGCTACATGCACTTACATACACAAATCAACAAGGAAATAAGAATTTATTAAGCATCTGTTATATGCAGGTATTGTGATAAGCCCTGGAGATATAAAGAAAAGGGGGGAAAGTCCCTACTGTCAAAGAACATGAGATCTTAAAGTGGAGACAATTTTTTTAATGATTCACTCATAGGAAAAATTAGAGATAATTTCAGAAGAAATGCATCAAGATGAATCAGGAAAGTCTCCTTCAGAAGATGGGACTAGCTGAAATTTGGAAGAAGCCCAGGAGGTTGGGGTGTTGAGAGAGAGTAGTTAGGAGGTGAGATACCTTGCTCATGCTTACACAGGTTTAAATTGGCAGAACCCAGATTGGAACCCTTTCCCATCAAATCCAGCATTCTTTCCACATTAAAACTCTCCCTGTCATCATCGTGGCCTCAATACCAAAACAAGAGTTAAGAGGTAAAAGGAACCATTGAGGTTATCTAGTGTAACTCACTAACATTGCTGAGGAGATAGTTTCAGATTAAGTAGCTTGTCCATATAAATTCTAACTAGCAGAATCAGAATTAGAACCCGGGTTCTAAGCTTGCAAATCCAGATGGTCTCATCACTAAATGAGGAATTTGAACCAGATAGATTAGAGAACCAGGGTGAGATAGCTGACTGGTAGACACAGTAGCTAAAGCACTATACCTGGAGATGGAGAAAGCTGAGTTCAAATCCAGCCCTGTATTACTAGCCATGTGTATTGATTCTGTATAAGAGACATAACCTGTCTGCCTTAGTTTGTTCAACTGTAGAATGAGATTAATAATAATACCCATTTCCCGGGGGTTCTGTGGGAGGGGGGAATGAGAATATTTGAAAAGCAATCAGCACAGTGCCTGGCACATAGCAAGCACCTAATAAATGCTGGTTTTCTCATACCTGCTTAGAGAATGTCTAAGGGTCCAAACCCCATGATCCTATAAAAACAAAATGTTATTGAAATGCAAGAGATTTTTCACTTTCTCCCATCTATTTCTTAGTAAGAATAAAATATTTAAATATATGAATGTGAGGAGGGGAAAGAAATCTTATAAATGTACACAGATTACCACCATATTTTGTGTTATCCTGCCTTTGTTTCATTCAGCACTATTGACATAAACATTTAGGCCAGCCCCTTTCTAGGCAGAGAGAATTCTGATTATTCAAATAAAGCTTTGTGGTTTGAACTAGGAGTGCTCCTGGATGATAGAAGGGGAAGATAGGAACTATAGCAACTCCAAATGGAAATCAGTCCTGTGAGATTCTACCAAGTGGGAGAGAGATGGGGCACGGATGATTGAATGTGGCTTGACTCAGGCTGGTGATAATAGTGCCCCACTTTCTAGAGCATTGAATTTGTTCCAAAATTTAATTTTTTTTGAATAAATAGAACAGAAAGGTCAAAATGCTCCTGGAAGAAATGGGGATTTGAAAATGGAAAATGTTCAATAATGCTTTTTACTTTTCTCTATGTTATATTAATGACTTTTCCCAAACCCAGCTTCAAAAGGATTTTTGTAGATATGCTAATGTCAGGGCATTTCTCTAAGACCTAAGTCAAATTGGGCTATTGAAAAGGCACTAATAGAAGATACTCTTCAAAATCACCTAATGATTATCAGCTTTCTTTAAAACTAAAACTGAAATAAAATGCTCCTCTAGGTCCAAACCAGCAAAACATTGAGTATTGTTCCTTTCCCCAAGCCTCAGGTCTAGAAATAATGGGACTGACTACAGACATGCTTCAATACTTCAAGAATCTTTTTTGTCCATGTAGATACTATTTCCTCATTCCTATCTTACCCCACCTTCCTCCCCCCTGACTCCCTGTAATCATGGCCCCCTCTAATAAACTAATAGAGAGTCTTGTAGAAGTTACTTGAGTCCTTCACCTCTAAGCAACATGGTACCAATTTTCCCAGCCTTATCTAAGCTGGTATTTGGGAAACAAACAGTATATATACAGCAAATACATGAAACATTTCAAGTTAATATTATCTATCATCACTTGTCTGTTAGTAGAGCAAAAAAGAAAGAAAGAAAGAAA